>CAUYQG010131359.1:0-10153 GCA_963574415.1 Tarsius wallacei
TGGTGGGTGGTGGAAGCTTTGTCAAAGATGAGTTGGTTAAGAAATTGAGGTTTTGTTCTTGGAATCTCAATTCTATTCCATTGATCTATATGCCTGTTCTTGTACCAATACCAAGCTGTTTTGATTATTGTAGCTTTACAGTCAAGTTATCTCTCTTTGCAGATGACATGATTGTGTACCTTGAAAACCCAAGAGAATTTGTCAAAAGCCTCCTTGCACTGATAAAGGACTTTGGCAAAGTCTCAGGGTATAAAATAAATGTGTAAAAGACAATTGCATCTCTTTACACCAATAATAAATAAGCAGAACCCCCAATAAAAAGCACAATCCCATTCATAATTGCCACAAAAAAACCAAAAAACCTTGGCATCTTCCTAACCAGAGACGTGAAAGACCTTTACAATGAAAACTACAAAACACTGCTCAAAAAAATCAAAGATGACACAAACAAGTGGAAAAATATCCCATGCTCATGGATTGAAATAATTCACATTGTGAAGATGTCCATCTTACCTAAGGCAATCTACAGATTTAATGCAATACTCATCAAATTACCAGCAACATTCTTCTCAGATCTAGAAGAAAAATGCAGGAATTCATATGGAAACACATATGACCAAGAATAGCCAGAACAATCCTCAGCAAAAAAACAAAGCAGGAGGTATCACAATATCAGACTTTAAACTTGACTGTAAAGCTACAATAATCAAAACAGCTTGGTATTGGTACAAGAACAGGCATATAGATCAATGGAACAGAATTGAGATTCCAGAAGCAAAACCCCAATTTCTCAACCAACTCATCTTCGACAAAGCCTCCACCACCCACCACCAGGTAGAGGAGAACCTATTCAGTAAATGGTGCTGGGAAAATTGGCTGATCACATGCAGAAGATTCAAACAAGACCCCTATCTATCCCTAAACTCAAAATTAACTCTAAATGGATCAGAGACCTAAATGTAAAACCTCAAACCATAAGAACTTCAGAAAATGCCGGACACACCCTTATGGAAGTTGGAACTGACATCCAATTCCTGAGCAAAACCCGAGACGCACAGGCCATAAGAGATAAGATAAACAAGCGGTACCTCATTAAACTGACAAGCTTCTGCAAAGCCAAAGAAACCATCAAGAAAGCAGGGAGACAGCCCACAGACTGGGAAAAAGTATTTCCCAACACCATGTCTGACAAAGGCCTAACATCTAGGATCTACAAGGAACTCAAACGTGCTGAAATGAAAAAAACAAACAACCCCATTACAAAGTGGGCAAAAGATATGGACAGACACTTCTCAAAAGAAGACATAAGGGCGGCCAACAGATACATGAAGAAATGTTCAACCTCACTAGTCATCAAGGTGATGCAAATTAAAACTACACTGAGTTACCACCTAACTCCAGTCTGAATGGTCATTATCAATAACTCAAAAAATAACAGATGCTGGAGAGGATGTGGTGAAAAAGGAAAACTTCTACACTGTTGGTGGGAGTGTAAACTAGTGCAGCCTCTGTAGAAATCAGTGTGACGATTCCTAAAAGCTCTAAAAATCGACCTTCCGTATGACCCTGCATTCCCCTACTGGGAATATACCCTGAAGAACTCAAATCACTCTATAAAAAAGATACCTGCACACGTTATGTTTATCACAGCACTGTTCACAATAGCAAGATCATGGAACCAACCTTGCAGTCCATCAAAAGAGGACCGGATTAAAAAAATGTGGTACATATACACAATGGAATATTATGCAGCCATAAAAAAGAATAAAATCATGAATTTTGCAGCAAACTGGATGGGCTTGAAGTTTATAATACTGAGTGATCTCTCACAGAAACAAAAATCTGAGTATCACATGTTCTCAAGTAGACCTTGAACAACTCTATTAATACTATAAGAAAGAATTGACAGTGGTGGGAAACTATGGGGGGGCAGGGAGGAGAAGGGAGGTGGGATTAACGGTAGTCAATATCTGTCTGGGGACGAGGGGCACACCTCCTCAACAAGGGTATCTGAATAATGCACATTTGTATACCTAACCCTTAACTGTACCCCCAAATTTTAAAATAAAAAATGTTAAAATAAAATAAAATAAAATATGAAAAAAGTTAAAAAGAAAAAAAAACAAAAACAAAAAAACACCGTCCTATTAAAAATGGGTTGAGATTATTCACAGTAAAAAAAAAAACATGGAACCAACCATGGTGCCCATCAAAACTGAACAGGATTAAAATAATGTGATACATATACATGAAGGAATATTACATAGTCTTAAAGAAGAATGAAATTATGTATTTCACAGCAACTTGAATGGATTTAGAGTCTATCATACCTAGTGATCTATCACAGAAACAAAGAACCGAGTACCACATATTCTCATATTCTCATTCATAAATTGACCCAGAACATTTACCATAATACAATAAGAAAGGGATTGGCAGTAGTGGGACACTGCCAGGGTTCATGGGGGTTGGGGCTTAACATCAATAAGCTTACCTGACCTCAAACCAGGCAAAGTGGGAACCATGGGGATGCCCAAACTTTCCTTGTAATATGACCACTTGTATACCTAATTCTGAATTGTACCTCACATTTTTAAAATAATAAAAAAATGGACTAAAGACATGAATAGACACTTTACAAAAGAAGACATATTAGCATTCAACAGATACATGAAAAATGTTCAACCTCCTTAATCACCAGAGAAATGCAAATCAAACCACATTCAGATACTACCTAACTCCAATAAGGATGTCAATTATCAATAAATCAAAAAACAAGAGATGCTGGTGTGGTTGCAGTAGATGCTTTCACACTGTTGTGGGAGTGCAAACTAGTCTAATCTCTATGGAAAATAGTTTGTTGATTTCTAAAGGAACTAGAAATTGATCTTCAATACTATCCAGCAATCATCCTTCTAGGAATATACCTAGAGAAACATAAATCATCTACAAAAAAGACACCTGCCCAAGCACATTTATTACTACACTATTCACAATAGCAAAAACATGGAACCAACTCTATTGCCTATTGAAAGTATACTGAATAAAGAAAATGAGTTACATATACATGATGGAATATCACAAAGAAGAACAAGATCATGGACTTCTCAGCAAAATTGGATGGAGTTGAAAACAATCATATTTAGTAATCTATTACATAAACCAAAAACCAAACACCACATGTTCTCACTCATAAGTGAGACCTGAAGATTAACCACAATAGCACAGTGAGGGATCTGCAGTAGTGGGACATTGCCAAAAGAGGGGGGACACATGACATCACAAAGAGTACTTGGTCCTAATCCAGGGGAAGTGAGGACAAGTTGGAGGCCCAAGCTTCACCTGCACATAGATTATCTATGTACTAATCCTGACTTGTACCCCACATGTAATAAAATAACGTTTTAAAAAAGTGTTTCTCAGAGTCCTCTTTGCCCTTCATTGCTTTGCTGCCACATAGTCTTGCAAGGAAGGATGTGAAATGGTTCTCCTCTAAAATCTCACATTTTCTTGTCATAAAGTTGAATGTGGCTGTGGCTCTCAGGTACAGTTGAACATTGAATGATGTTCTTAAGTAATCAGTAGTCTTCCATAGCCTGAATTAATTTTTAAAAAGATAAAATGTGGTATATTTACAATATGGAATATTACACAGCTATAAAAGGTACTAAAATTGTGTCTGGTTCAGAAACATGGATGGAACTGGAGATCATCATCTTAAGTAATGATTCAGAAACAAAAATTCAAACACTGCATGTTCTCATACATATGTGGGAATTAAACGGTCACAAAGAAGATTCTAAGAGATGCTAGAAACACCAATAAGGAGTGAGGTCGACACGGAGTATAGGCTTCAGAAACTACCTACAGTGCAGTATGCTAGCCATCTGGGGAATGGGCCACCTGAGACCCAATCACCATCACTACACAATATATCTATATTGCAAACACGCATGTATACTCCCTGATTCTAAAATAATAATAATAAAATCCCTGATACTACAGAAAAGCAAAATATCATCAGTGGTAATTACATGCTACTAAACACTATTAAACTGGAAAACTTAGAGAAAAAAAATAAATTCTGAACACATAAAATTTATTAAGATCAAATCCGGAGTAAATAGAAAATCTTAAGCATTCTTTTAATGAGCAATTATATCAAATAAGTTAAAAAAAGAAGATGTTTCCCAATAAAACAAACATCCAGGATGGATGACTTCACTTCCAAATTTTACAAAACGTATAAAGAAGAACTAAGATAAACTATTTTCAATTTATTTCAGAAAATTGAAGAAGAAGAAATTCTTCCTAACATATTCTAAGAGGCCAGCATTATCCTGATACCAAAAGTAGACACACACACACACACACACACACACACCCCTACAAGACAATATCGCTGATGAGCACAGATTCAAAAATTTTCAGCAAAATACTAGCAGGCCAAATTCAGCAACACAACTGAAAGGCAATACATCATAATCAAGTGGAATTTATTACAGGGATGAAAGAATGGTTTAATATATGCAAATCAATAAGTGTGATACAGCATTTCAATAGAATAAAGGACAAAAATACTTTCTTTTTGCTGATGATATATCTAGACAAATCAGAATACTCCATCACAGTAACTCTTAGGTCTGATAAGCAAATTCAGCTAAATGTCAGAGTGCTAAATCAAAAAATTAACATATATGCACACCATATTTAACTAGCTCAGAAAGAACTCAAGAAGGCAATTTTATATATAATGGCCACAAAAAATAACTAGAAAAAAAATAAATTAAAAGGTAAAAGCTCTCCATAACAAAAACAACAAAAACTCTGAAGAAATAAATTAAGAAAGACACAGACAGATGAAAAGACATTCCATGCTCATTGAATAAAATAATTAATATTTGAGTTCCCTGTTGATCCCGGATGTTAGGCGTTTGTTACATATACAGTTGCCAAATATTTTTTTTCCCATTCTGTGGGCTATCTCCAAAGGGAAAAACAAAAACAAAAACAAAACAAAACAAAAAAATAGCCCCATTAAAAAATAGGCAAAAGACATGAATAGACACTTCTGAGAAAAAGACATATAGGCAGCCAACGGAGACATTAAAAAGTTCTCAGTCTCACTAATCATCAGAGAAATGTAAATCAAAGCCACATTGAGATACCACCTAACCCCAGTAAGAATGGCAATCGTTAATAAAACAAAAAACAGATGTTGGCATGGAAGTGGAGAAAAGGGAACACTTCTACGCTGCTGATGGGAATGCAAACTAGTTCAACCTCTGTGGAAAACACTGTGGTGATTTCTAAAAGTACTAGAAACTGACCTTCCATATGAACCAGAAATTCCCTCACTGGGAATATACCTGAAGGAACTCAAATCATTATATCAAAAAAGATACCTGCACAAACCTGTTTATTGCAGCACTATTCACCAGAGCAAAAACATATATGCAAACAAGACCAACCCAGCTGCCTATTGAAACTAGACTGGATTAAAAAAATGTTGTACATATGCATGAAGGAATATTACACAGTCATAAGGAAGGACAGACATATGGATTTCCCAGCAACTTGAATGAATTTAGAGTCTATTATACTCAGTGATATATCACAGAAACAAATAACTGAGTACCACATGTTCTCATTCATAAGTGGATCCTGAACATTTTACCATAATACTATAAGAAAGGGATTGGCAGTAGCAGGACACTGCCAGGGTAGGAAGGGGTGTTATATAACATCAGTAAGGGTAACTGATCTCAAACCAGGCAAAGTTGGGACCAAAGGGAGGCCCAAACTTTACCTGTACTATAACCACTTGTATATCTAATCCTGAATTGTACCATATATCTTTAAAATTAAAAAAAAATAAATTAAAATATTAAAAATCCAAAACAAAAAATAATATTGTTAAAATGCTCATACTGACAAAAGATATTTCCATATTTAATAAAATACTATACTGCCTAAGCAATCTACAAATTTAGTGCATTTTCTATGAAAGTGCTAAAGTCATTTTTCAAATAAGTAGAAAACAATCCTAAAATTTGTAATAAACCCCCAAAACATCCAAATAGTCAAGGCAATTATGACCTAATAGAAGAAAGCTAGAGGCATCACATTATCTAACTTTAAAAAAATATTCCAAGTCTTTAGTAAACAAAAAAGGAATGGTGTTAGAATAAAATCAGACACATAAAACAAAGGATCACAATAGAGAATACAGAAATAAAGCAATGCATTTACAGCCAACTGATTTTCAACAAAGTCATCAGGAACATACACTGGGGAAAGAATATCCCCACAGTAAATAGTGCTGGGAAAAGTAGATATCCATGTACAGAGTAATAAAACTGAAGACCTATCTCTTACCCTATAAACAAATTAAATCAATACAGAGTAAATGTTTAAACACAAGTCTTGAAACTATAAAATGGCCAAAATGAAACACTTCGGGACATTGGTATAGGCAAACATTTTATGGCTGAGACCTCACAAGCAAAGACAACAAAAATAAAAATAAACTAACAGGGCTACATTAAACTAAAAAGCTTCTACACAAAAAAGAATGCAATAAACAGAGTGAATAAAACTGTTGAAAGAGTGAAAATATTTTTAAACTATTTATTTGATGAGGGACAAATACTCAAAATATGGAAAAATTTAAACAAAGTCTTGACAATTATAAATAAAGCTGCTATAAATATCTGTGTTCAGGTTTTTGTGTGCATGTAAGCTGTAACTCACTTAGGTAAATGCAAAGAAGGAACATGAATGTTGGATAGTACAATAAGAGCATGTCTAATTTTGTAAGAAACTGCCAGACTATCTTTAAAAGTGACTGTATTAATTCACATTTCTACTGCCAATGAATGAAAGTTTTTGTTTTCTACCTTTTTGCTATTATTTTGTATTGTTGGTGTTCTGAAAATTCACCGTTCTAATAGGTGTGTATTGCTCATTGTTGTTATATGTTTAGAACTGCCTTATTAGAGACAATATTTTTAATACATTTCTCGAATCTACATTCATATTTTATTATATTCATTTACATAAGAAAATATCTTATTTGAAGAAAAACATGCCATTAGAGAACATTTTTGTTGTTTATGGCAAGTAGAAAGGGATGTCTAATGAATGATAAAAAATAAAGCTAGTTTGAATAATCGGGAATGCTTCAAAACATCATGTGGTATATATTTCACTTTCTATGTCTATAATTTTTATTTGTTTTCAAATGTATATATTTTTTAAATTGGTGGATAATATTGCATGTATGATGTTTTGAATTATAGACAACATTGTGAAATACTTAAATCTAGCTAATTAATATGTGCATTACCTTATAGTTATTTTTTATGAGAACACTTAATTTCCATTGTCTTAGCATTTTTCAAGAATACAATTTATCATTAACTATACTTACCATGCTGTGCAATAGATCTATTGCACTTACTTCTTCTAACTGTAATTTGTGTCCTTTAGCAAACATCTCCTCAAGCCCACCCCTCCAACTGCCCTAACCTGTGCTAACCACCATTCTATTTTCTATTTGTATACATATCATTGATATTTTGGTATGCAATTACATGGTGACAAATGATATACAGAGCATTTTTATACATTTGTTTTTCATCTGTATATTTTCTTTGGTGAGGTTTCTGTTCAGATATTTTGCCTGCTTTTAATAATGTTGTTCATTCAGTTTTTATTGAATTTGAAGAGTTTTTTAAAATATATATTTTGGGTGCAATCTTTTATCAAATGTCTTTTGGAAATATATTTCCCAAGTCTGTGGCTTATTGCCTTATTCTCTTGAGAGTGCCTTATTCAGAGAAGACTTTTTTTCTTTATTTTAATGAAGTCTAATTTATGTTTTTCTTGCATGGATTGCACTTTTTGTGGTGGTTCTAAAATGTCATCTTAGAACATAAAGTCATCCAGATTTCCTTTTTAATTATATTCTTGAAGTTTTAGTGTTTTGCATTTTACATTTAGGCTTATAATTCATTTTGAGTTAATTTGTGTAAAGGGTTTAATGTCTGTGTCCAGTTTTATTTATTTATTTATTTTTGCATTAGATATTCAGTTGTTCCAACATCACTGATTATGAAGGCAAATGTGTATTAAAAATTGATTTAGAGTCACGCCTATAATCCCAGCACATAGGGAGGCCGAGGGGAGAGGACTGCCTGAGCCCATGAGTTCGAGACCAGCCTGTGCAAATTGGCAAGCCCTCATCTCTACAATAAATCAAGAAAAATGATCCGAGTGTGGTGGCACATGCCTGTAGTTCCAGTTACTTGGAAGATTGCGGCGGAAGGATTGCCTGAGCCCAGCAGGTCGAGGCTGCCATGGCCATGAGCGCGGCACTGCACTCCAGTCTGGTGGACAGAGTAAGACTCCGACTCAAAAAAAAATGGATTTAGGTCTACAACAGAAACAAAGAACTGAGTACCACATAATCTCACTCATAAGTGGACTCTGAACATTTGTCAAAATCTTATAAGAAAGGGATTGGCAGTAGCAGGGAACTGTCAGGGGAGGTGGGGAACATAATATCTATAAGGACACCTGATCTCAAACCAGGTGAAGTGGGGACCAAAGGAAGGCCCAAACTTTACCTGTATTATGATGACTTGTATACTTAATCCTGAATTGTACCCCACATCTTTAAAATAAAAAAATATAAAACTTTTTTCCATCACATTGCCTTTTATCATTTTTCAAAATCAGTTTACTTCATTTATGTGAGTCTACTTCTGCCTCTCTCTTTTGTTCCAATGATTTATTCATCTATTCTTTCACAAATACACTGTTTTGATTACTAAACCTTAATAATAAGTCTTGAAGATTGGGAGATTCATCCTCAAACTTTGTTTTTCTTCTTCAGTATTATATTAGCTATTTTGTGTATTTTATTTTGTAGAAATTTTAGAATCAGTTTGCTTATTTTAACTTACTAAATTTTTGATTGGTGTTGTTTCGAATCAGTAGATCAACTTAAAAGAACTGACATCTTGACAATATTGAATCTTTCCATTCATGCACATGAATATCCAGTTGTTTAGGTTTAAAAAATTATTTTTTCAGAGTTTTATTTTCCTCTTAATAATTGTGTAAGCATGTTGTTAGATTTATACTTACATATAAATCTAACAATATGCTTGTGTTGTGTTTTTAATTTTAGATTTTAATAGTTCATTGCTGGTGTATAACAAAGTGATTGATTTTTACATTTAATCCTTTATTTTGCAGCATTGCTATAATTACGATCAGAATTTTTTAATTTGTTAATTTCTTCAGATTATATACACAGATGATTATGCCATCTCAAAACAATAAACATTTTTTTTCTTTTCCTTCTCAAGCTTAATACTTATAAATAATTTTTCTGTTCTTATTTTCCCCTATTAGCTAAAGCTACCATTATAATGTTGGACAAAAGTAGAGGGCAGTAATATCCTTGAATTTTTTTTTCTAATCTTAGTGGAAAAGCAGCTGATATTTGTTTTTTTGTTTTTGTAGATGTTCTTTATTAAGCTGGAGGATTTTCTTTCTGTTTCTAATTTGCTGAGAGTTTTTATCTTACTTGAGTGTTGAATTTTGTCATTTTTAATTTATTTTTTCCTCAGCCTTTCAAGTAGCTGGAACTATAGGTGTGCGATACCATGCCAGGTTAATTTTTGATTTATTGTAGAGATGAGGTCTTGTCAAGTTGCCCAGGAGGGTCTCGAACCTGCGGGCTCAGGCGATCCACTCACCTCAGCCTCCCCAAGCGAGGGATTACAGGCTGAGCCACTGAGCCTGGCTATTTTTTAATTTATTGATATGATTATGTATACTTTTGTTGTATAGCCTGTTGATGTAATGGGTTACATCAATTAATTTTTGAATGTTGAAACAATCTTACATACCTGGAATAAATTCAACTTGTTATTGAGTTACAACTTATTGATTCATTGTATACATTTTAATTTATTTTTTATTATTTTTTTTAATATACAATATTTTTTTATTGTGATATTGAGGGGTACAGTTAAGGGTTAGGTACACAAATATGTCTCGTTCAGGCACCCTTGTTGATAAGAAGTGTCTCCCCATCCCCAGACAGGTATTTACTGCCATCAATCCCTTCCCCTATTCC
>CAUYQG010131367.1:0-21160 GCA_963574415.1 Tarsius wallacei
CACCTCTTCTGTTCAACATAGTATTGGAAGTCCTAGCTACAGCAATCAGACAAGAGAAGGAAATCAGGGGTATCCAAATAGGAAAAGAGGAAGTTAAGTTATCCCTCTTTGCAGACGACATGATTCTATACCTCAAAAACCGAGGAGAATCCATCAAAAACCTCCTTACACTGATAAAGGACTTTGGCAAAGTCTCAGGGAATAAAATAAATGTGCAAAAGTCAATCGCATTCCTACACCAATGATAAACAAATAGAAACCCAAATAAAAAAGCACAATCTCATTCACAATAGCCACACACACACACACACACACACAAAGAAGAAAAAAGAAATACCTTGGCATCTTCCTAACCAGAGACGTCAAAGACCTTTACAACAAAAACTACAAAACACTGCTCAAAGAAATCAAAGATGACACAAACAAGTGGAAAAATATTCCATGCTCATGGTTTGGAAGAACCAACATTGTAAGATGTCCATCCTACCCAAGGCAATCTACATATTTAATGCAATACCCATTAAATTACCAGCAGCATTCTTCTCAAGCTTGGAAAGGACAATACAGGAATTCATATGGAAACATAAACGACCACGAATAGTCAAAACAATCCTCAGGGGAAACACACACACACACACACACACACACACACACACACACACACACAGCAGGGGGCATTATACTCCCAGATTTTAAGCTTTGTTATAAAGCTGCAATAATCATAACAGCTTGTATTGGTACAAGAACAGGCATATAAACCAATGGAACAGGTTAGAGCTTCCAGAAGCAAAACCTCAATATCTCAACCAACTCATCTTTGACAAAGCCTCCACCATCAACTACTAGGGAGAGAATCTATGCAGTAAATGGTACTGGGAAAACTGGCTGACCACATCAGAAGATTAAAACAGGACCCCTACCTATCGCCATACACAAAAATTAACTTTAAATGAATCAAAGACCTAAACGTAAAACCTCAAACTATAAGAACCTTAAAAAACACAGGAGACACCCTTATGGAAATTGGAACTGGCAACCAATTCCTGATTTAAACCGCAAGTGCCCATGACATAGAGATAAGACAGACAAGTGGGACCTCATCAAACTGACAAGCTTCTAAAGTCAAAGAAACCATTGAGAGAGAGGGAAGACAGCCAACAGACTAGGAAAAAATATTTGCCAACTGTATACCTGACAAAGGCCTAACATCTAGGATCTACAAGGAACTCAAATGTGCCGAAAGGAAAAAAACAAACAGCCCCATTACAAAATGGGCAAAAGATATATAGACACTTCTCAAAAGAAGACATATGAGCAGCCAACAGATACATGAAAAAAATGCTCCGCCTCAGTAGTCACCAAAGAAATGCAAATTAAAACCACACTGAGATACCACCTCACTCCAGTCAGGATGACCATCATCAATAACACAAAAAAAAACAGATGCTGGAGAGGATGCGGGGAAAAGGGAATACTTCTACACTGTTGGTGGGAGTGTAAACTGGGATAGCCTCTGTGGAAAACAGTGTGATGATTTCTAAAAGATCTAAAAATCAATAACCCCGCAATCCCCCTACTAGGAATATACCCAGAGAAACTCAAATCACTTTATGAAAAACATACCTGCACATGCATCTCTATTGCAGTATTGTTCACAATAGCAAAAAAACATGGCACCAACCATGCTGCCCATCAGAAGAGGACTGGATACAGAAACTGTGGTACATATACACAATGGAATATTATGCAGCCATAAAGAAGGACAAAATTATGAACTTCACAGCAACCTGGTGAACTTAGAGGCTATAATACTAAGTGATCCATCACAGAAACAAAGAACCAAGTATCACATGTTCTCACTCATAAACGAATCTTGAATAACTATCGTAATACTATAAGAAAGAGATTGGCAATAGTAAGAAACTGCTAGGGGAGGGCAGGGGCTGAATTGGCAGTAGTGGGAAACTGCCAGGGGAAGGGAGGCACACCTCATCAACAAGGGTACCTGCATAATGAACATTTGTATATCTAACCCTGAATTGTATCACACATATTTAAAATAAAAAATTAAAACTCATTTATTACCTCAGTTTTATAGGTTATATGTCCAGCAGGCTTGGCTAAGTACTCTGCTTAAGATTTCACAAGGCCAAAATCAGGGTGTCAGCTGGCCTGGGCTCTTCGTAAGAGAATCTGCTCCCTGGCTCCTTCATGTTATTGGCAAAATTCATTTCCTTTTTATGGTTTCAGATGGCCCCCCTATCTTCAAGCCCACAGTGGTGGATTGAGTCAAGTCTCTCTGACATCCCCTTCTGCCTTCCTTTTATGATTTCGAGAGCTCATGTGATTACATCTGGACCACCTGGGTAATTCAGGATAACTATTCTACTTGGCTTTTCAAGAATAACTCACTGGCACACAATAACTCATAATTTTTTTTCTTGTTTAGGAAGCATATCATTTTTTCCCAATACTTTGTAGAATTTTTGTTCAAATCCTAAACAAAGTTTAGGATTAACCCTAAACTTAACACAATGAGCAAACAAAAGTCTGTGCAAATTCAATCATAAGAAAGAAGTCTGAGAGACAGACTCAAATGTTCTGAATGCTACACTTCACACCTTTTAGGATGACTGCTATTAAAAAAGAAAAACAAGTGTTGATAAGGACGTGGAGAAACTGGAACCATTGTAGGCGAGACTGTTAAATGGAGCAACTGCTGTGAAAAACAGTATTCCACTTCCTTAAAAAATGAAAGCGAGAACTACCATGTGATCCAGCAATCCTGATTCTGGGAATATATCAAAGCAGAGTCTCAGCATGTTCACAGTAGCATTATTCACAGAGGTGAAAGCAACCCAAGTGTCCATCTACAGATGAATAGATAAACAAAATGTGGTATATTCATGCAATGGAATATTATTTATATTTGGTCTTAAAAGGAGGAAAATTCAGTCACATGCTACAACATGGATGAACCTTAAGGATTTATTCTAAATGAAATAAGCCAATCACAAAAAGACAATTATAGGATGATTCCAGTTTTATGAAGTATCTAATGTAGCAAAATTCATAGAAACAGAAAGTAGAGTGGTAGTTACCAAAGAGATGGGGAGAGAAGGAAAAGGGAGTCGTTGCTTAAAGAGTACAGATTTTCAGTTCTGCAAGATGAAAAAATCTGGAGATCTGTTTCACAACAATGTAAATATGCTTAACACTACTAAACTGTACATTTGAAAATGGTTACATGGTAAATTCTATGTTAAATATTTTTACCACTTAACCATTTAAAAAATATTTTTTAAGACATGGAAGGTACAACATCAAGTGAACTCCAGTTTAAACTATGAATTTGGGGTGATAATGACTTGTCAGTTGAGGTTTATAGATCGCAACAAATGTACCACTCTGGTGCAGGATGTTGGCCTTTGGGGAGGCTGTGTAGGGGATGGGTGGGGCAGAAGGCATATAGGAACTCTCTGTACTTTTTAAATCAACTTTGCTGTGAACCTAAAACTTCTCTAAAAAATAAATCTATTTAAAACAACAGTCCTACTGGCAGTAGTGGAAATCTGCCTGGGGAAGGAGGAGCATACTTCATCAACAAGGGTACCTGCACAATGAATATTTGTATACCTAACCCTGAATTGTACCCCACAATTTCAAAATAAAAAATTTAAAGGTGAAAAAAATAAAAATAAATAAAACAATAGTCCTGAATTTTAGCATATGCAAGCTTTGTAAAACATCCAATTATACCTTTAGAAAAACTTGTTTATGCCATGAATGGGGACGTCAGTAGATGGCCTCAAATACATCATCTGTGTGTTGCAACAGAAGCCATAATCTATGGTCAATTTTTGTTCCTTTGAGACTCACTCCTTGGAAGCAAGCAGAATTCCCTGTTTCCTCATCTGCAACGTAGGGGACCACATTAAATGACCACTAAGGCAATTTGACCAATACATAACTATGAGGCTATGAATGGTAGGCCTCATACATGATTTTCGCTGAGTAAAAACTTATAAAACAGATGACTTAACTCACGATTTTTGTCTGTGATTCATGGTTATGTAATACTTCCCAGATTCCCCATTTAGAGATGCAACAAAAATGGCTGTTTCTATGAATTGCCACCGACTATAACTTGAATTTTCACATGCAGGACCTAAAAGGAATTCAGCTGTTCTTCCTTTAAAAAATGTACAGCCACAAAACAAATCTCAACAGATTTTAAAAGATCAAAATTACACACAGCATCATTTTTTATAATGACAGGAATAATAATAGCAGAAGGAAAACTGGAAATCTACAAATATGTGGAAATTAAACAACCAGTGGATCAAATAAGATGTCACAAGGGAAATTAGAAAATACCTCGAGGTAAAGAAAAACAAAACTTATGAGAGGTAGCAAAATCAGTACTAAGAGGCAAATTTGTAGCTATAAACATATACAAGTATAAAAAAAGAGAGATCTCAAATTAAAAACCTAACTTTGTGTCTCAGGAAACCAGGAAACGAAGAACAAACTAAACCTAAGTCTAGCAGAAGGAAAGAAACAGAGATCAGAGCAGAGATTGATGAGATAGAAAACAGAAAAACAATCGAAAATACATAAAACCAAGAGGCTTTTCTTAATATCAACAAAAAATTTTTTTTTAATAGCAACAAAATCAACTGCTCCTCACAAATTGTGTTGGGAAAACTTGGCAGTAGTGGGAATTTGCCGGGGGGTGGGGGGCACATCTCATCAACAAGGGTATACACATAATGAACATTTGTATACCTAACCCTGAATTGTACTCCACATCTTTAAAATAGGTAAATAAATAAGCAAATAAATAAATAAAACAAATGCAAAAGAATGACGTTGGAACCTTATCTCACACCAAGTACAAAAATTAACTTATGTTAAAGACCTAAAGATAAGACCCAAAACTTATAAAAATTTTAAAAGAAAAAAGAAGCTTCATGACATTGGACTTGGCAATAATTTCTTGGAAATAACATCAACAGCCTAGGCAAAAAGGCAAGAAATAGATAAGTGAGAGCACACCAAACTTAAAAACTTTTGTTCATCAACAATCAGCAGAGTGAAAAGGCAACCTAAGGAATGAGAACAAATATTTGCAAATAATATGTCTGGTAAGGGGTTATTATCCAGCATGTATAAAGAACTCCTAAAACTCAACAACAAAAAATCCCAATAGCATGATTATTTTTTAAAAAGACTTGAGTATACATGATTCCAAAGAAGATATTCAAGTGATATCATAATATTCAAGTGACATCATTATATTTGACATCATAAATCATCAAATAAATGCATGTCAAAACTACAATGAGGAAAAAGTCTCAGGGGAGTTCAAAAATGGCTGGGAAACTGGCTAGCTGTATACAGAAGAATGAAACTGGACCCCTACCTACCATCATATACAAAAACTAACTCAAAATGAATCAAGAACTTGAATGTAAAACCTCCTAAAAAATCAGGTGTTGGCAGGGTTGTAGAGAAAAGGGAAGGCTTCTACACTGTTTGGTGGGAATGTAATCTAGCTCAGTCTTTGTGGAAAGCAGTCTGGTGATTTCTTAAAAACTAAAAATTGATATGATCCAGTCTTTTTACGAACATATGTGTTCCTTTCTCTTGTACAAAAACCCTTAAGTCGTGTTATATTTATAATAAAGTTAAGAAGAAATTACAAAACAGCTTTTCAAATTATCTAATTTTACATTCTCAGTAGCAACATTTAAGGATCAGCAAAGAGGCCAGTATGACTGGAATGAAGCAGATCAAAGGAAGAATGATCAAGTTATAATGCATTTATCCTGTACTATCATGTTATATACAACTTGAAGGCCATGGCAAGAACTTTGACTTTTACTGAATGAAATGAGCTACTGCAGTTTTTCCCAGAATACCATGATGTAGGTGTACATTTTCTTGCTGATTAATATCTTGGGGATATTCCAACTTTTTACTAATACATACAATATCCTAATAAACATTCACATATCTTCTTGAGCTGGCAGGCAAGTTCCTCTGGAGAATATATCCCAAAGTGGAATATCTAGATCATAGCTATAAGTATTTTCAGAGGCTACCAAATTGCTCTGAAAAGTAGTTTTACCCATTTGTTAACCTACTTAGCACTGTGTGAGGGGTCTAGACCATCCACTCATCACATTTGCTATTTTCATATATTTTGTTAATTGTATGATATGATATTGTTTTGTTGTTTTAATTTTATTTCAATGTTAACTGGAGAAGTTGAGCATCTTTTAATCTGTTTATTGGTCATATGCATTTCCTTTTTTGTTAATTTTATACTCATAGTCTGTTCTATTTGGCATTATTTTTAAAAATATTTTCTTATTGATTTGTAGGAGCTCTTTATATATCATGAATATTAATCTTTTATCAGTTATATGCATATATTGGTTTTCTTTTGCTACTATAACTAATTCTTACAAATTTAGTGGCTTAAAACAACACATATTTATTATTTTACATTTCTGTAGTTTAGAATTCTGACATAGGTCTTAATGAGCTAAAATCAAAGGGTTAGCTGTGTTGCATTCCTTGAAATTGATTCTTCCTGAAAGGAAGACTCCATTTTCTTGCTATTTCCAGCCTCTAGAGACCATCCATGGCTCCTTCCTCCATCTTCAAATCCCAGCAAGGTTGTATCTCTGACCATTCTTACATAGTCATACCTCTATCAGAAAACAGCCAAGAAGGTTCTTCACTTTTAAGGATTTGTGTGACTATATTGGACCCACATGAATAATCTAGGATTATCGTCCCATCTCAAGATTCTTAACCTTAACCACAACTGCAAATTCTCTTTTATCATGTAAGGTAGTATATTCATGGTTTTAGGGATTTGGACATGGACATTTTGGGGCCATTATTCTACCTACCACAATGCATTTTCTCCCAGTTGTCCACTTGGTTTTTAATGTTTTTATGATGTCATACAGAAATTTATGACATTAACATACACAAGTTTAATCTTTTTACTTTATAGTGCACACTCGCGCGCGTGTGTATACGAGAACTGACAATTAAGTTTGTGAACTGGCCACCATACACTTATGTTGGCAGCACTGTACAAACAACTTGGTAACGTTTCAGAAGCTTGGTATACCACAACTGTGCTTGTGTCGACATGTGGCAGTGTCTTGCTGAGGGGCGTTCATTATTATTGTTGCATGTTTTTGTGTGCTGCCGCAAGAATGTCAGAGCTTGAATTAGAGCAAGGAACAAACATGAAATTTCTCGTTAAACTTGGCAAGATGGAAGTGAAATCAGGGACATGTTAGTCCAAGTTTATGGGAATAATGCCATAAAGAAAATGGCAGTGTACAAATGAATGAAACATTTTTCTGAGGGGAGAGGAAGTATCACTGATAAAGAGAGGTCGGGACGGCCAGTAACAAGCAGAACTGATGAAAACATTGAAAAAATTCATGAATTGTGCATCAGAAGCATCGACTGACTGTGAGAAGCATAGCAGGCCAAATACACATTGATAGAGAAACAGGAAAATCTTAACTGAAAATCTTGGCATGAGAATGGTGTGTGCAAAATTGGTCCTGAAGGAGCTTTTGCATCACAACAATGCACCAGCTCAACACAGCACTGTCTGTGAGGGAGTTTTTAGCCACTAAACAAAAAACTGTATTGAACATCCTCTCTACTCACCTGATCTGGCCCCCAATGACTTTTTTCTTTATGTGAAGACAAAGGAAATATTGAAAGGAAGACATTTTTATGACATCAAGGGTAATATGACAGATGGACTAGGCTCTGGCATCATTGCATAGCTTCCCAAGGGGAGTACTTCGAAGGTGATATTCAGCAATGAGGTATGTAGCACTTTCCTAGGATGAGTTTGTGAACTTAATAGCCCCATTAAAAAGTGGGCAAAGCACATGAACAGACACTTCGCAAAAGAAGATATACAAATGGCCAACAAACGTGAAAAAATGCTCAACATCAGTCATCATCAGAGAAATGCAAATCAAAACCACAATGAGATGTCATTTCACACCAGTCAGAATGACTATTATTAATAAAGTCAAAACCCAACAGATGTTGACAAGGCTGCGGAGAAAAGGGAATGCTCATACACTTAGTGAGAACGTAAGCTAGTTCAGCCTGAGAAAATAGAAAGCAGTTTGGAGACTTCTCAAAGAACTAAAAATAGATCTGCCATTCAACCCAGCAATCCCCCTACAGGGTGTACACCAAAAGGTGCATAAATTGTCCTGCCAAAAAGACACCTGAATTCCTATGTTTATCATAGCACTATTCACAACAGCAAAAAGGTGGAATCAACCTAGGCATCCAACAGTGGACTGGACAAAGAAAACGTGGTACATATACACCATGGAATACTACATACCCATAAAAAAAGACCAAAATCATGCCCTTTGTAGCAATGTGGAAGAAACTGGAGACCATTATTCTAAGCAAATTAAACAAACAAAAAACCAAAAACCGCATGTTCTCGTCTATAAGTGGGAGATAAACACTGGATACACATGGACATAATGATGGGAAAAACAAACACTGGGGATTCTTGAAGGGTGGGAGGGAAGGAGATAGAGAAGGAGGGAGGGAGGGATGGAAGGAGGGAGGGATGGAGGGAAGGAGGGAGGGAAGAAGAATACTGCTAAAAAAAACCATCTCTTAGGTACCATGCTCACTATATGGGTGATGGGTTCAATGGAAGTCCAAACCTCACCATCACCAGTCTATCCATGTAACAAACCTGCACATGTATCCCCGAATCTAAAATTTAAAATAAGTTTGTAAAAAGTCTTTAGCTTCAGTCAAAAGATATTAATAATTGTATATCTATTGGCTGTGCCTTTTAACTCCCTTTTCATATGCTTGAATCTTTTTATCTTTTTGTTCTATTTTCTGGGTAAATTCTTCTATACTATTTTCCAAAGTTCTAATGCTTCCTTCAATTGTGTTCAGTCTATAATTCATCATATCGATTGAGACTTTTTTGCCTTTGGGTTTTTTTTTAAATTTCAGTGACTGTATCTTTGAGTCTAGATGTGTCTTTTGAATTTTCTTCTTTTATATTTTAGCTATCATCACTGTGTATTTGAAGAAGATAAAAGTGTGCCAAGGTAACAATTTATGTAATCATCTAGATCAAAAGTTTTCTATTCACTCTTAAACTCCTTCTCAATAGGTTTCCATCTGTAAGAATTTAGCACTGTTTACCATACTTTTCTATTTTGAAACTCTCTTTTTGCTTCAACAACAAAACTCTTTCCTTTGTCTCTTCCCTTCCATTGTAAGTTTCTTCCAGGTTCCTCTTGTCCTGGCCTCTCTTCAGATGCTGGGTGATCTCATACAGTTATATTATTCTGTAGGCAAGAAGAAGTTATCACAGGTTTTGAAAAGAAGAATAGAATATTTTAGTTGTCTCTGTGAAAAGGATTTTATTAAAACCCTGTGTAGAAAAAGTTCTGCAACATTCAGATATAGATACAGATTCAGATATCCACAAGAAAAGTGCTCTGCCCAGAATTCTAATCATTCTTCACTATAGAATCAAATGTGACAAATTATCTTGTGCTGACATAGAGTCTTTTTTCCACAGCGACTGTAATTCACCTTAGGTGTCTGACAGGATGCAAGTACTGCCAGGTTGGTAATAGATAGAAATCAAACAGGAGGCTATTCTGAAATGCAGATGGTTTTTCTTGGCAATTTTTTTTTTTTTGAGGCAAAATGGGTGCCCTAGTTTTTAGGTTGTCTGCTATCCAATAGTGGTACCAAATAATAGCCACATGCATAACTCCCTTGGAAAAAGATAGGAGTGTCTTCCTTTTCTACCCTTCGAAATCATGGAGGTAAAGTTAATTCCAGTAGTCCAAAAGATAAAAGACCACACGAAGATGCACTTGTTGCTTTGGATTAATATTAATAGCCTTGATAATAACAGTAATAGGAAACTTGGTCCATATTTTTCTGAGTACTTTATATATGTTAGCTAACTTAATCCTCATAACTTCCCTAAAAAGTAAATATTATTTTACCCCCATCTTATACATGACAAAACTCAGGCACAGAGAGATTAAAGATGTTTATTATAGATGCAAAACATTTTAGAGGCCCCCAAACTCTTCTGCTTCTTTTGTCTTCTTCAATAATTACCTCCTGTGAATAGAGTTAGCCCACAGATTCTGGGGAGGCCTGTACGCTGGGTATGAAGAAATGGGGACTCTTGAAAATAGTCAAGGAAATGAAAGATCAAGTCGTGTTTTCTGGGAGTTGAGACAGTAGTCCTTTTTTGTTGTTACAGACCATGGAGAAATGAGAGTCCTCAAATATGCATGCAAATGATGAATGAAGAACATTGTGCAGACTAAATAAAATACTTCATGTAGCTATGTATTTTTCTTGATGTGCAGAAGTGGCTGAAATTAATTAAATACACACACTTATAAATGTTACTGAATTTACACTTTAAAAAAAAAAGATTTACCTCCTGTTCTTCTTATCACCCAGAGATAGAGTGAACAAACAAAATACAGGACGTCCAAATTAACTGGAAGCTCAGATAAACAGCAAGTAACTGTTTAGTACAAGTATGTCTCACAGAATATTTGGGACATACACTAAAAAAAAAATTTGTTGTCCATCTAAATCAAAATTTAACTGGGTGTTCTGTATTTTTATTTGCTGGATCTGGCAATGCTGTCAAAGGGTTTTATGTACTCTCTACCTCATCAAAATGTCAAGTAAATTATGACAGCCCTTTACCTTCTTTAAAAATTGAAGTAAATCTGTCCTCTTTCCCAGGTATAGAACAATTTAAGCTTAATTTCAAATTGTGGAAAGGGACTTGAAATATTTTTAGGCCTTGATAAACACATGAGGGAGAGTGTAAGGAGGACTGGAGAGAATTTATTCCATAGCTCGAGTCCATTGGAGGCCTCCTTGGGCTGAATCCTATCTAGAGATATTCTGGATGGATATTCAGGACGAGCACCAGAAGGATCCCAGCCCAGGCCTAGAGCATCTGTTCCAGGATTTCCTCAGCCTTGGTACTATTGACATTTGGGGTTGGATAATTACCTGTTGTGAGGCCAGTCCTGTGCATTTGAAGGGTGTTTAGCAGCATACCTGGCCTGTACCGACTAGATGCCAGTAGCACCCACCCCTATAATGGTGAAAATTAAAAATGTCTCCAGATGTTGCCAAATATCCTCTGGAGGCAAAATCCCCCTTGGTTGAAAACAACTGATCTAGAGCAATCTCAAAGACAGGAGGCATCTGGGAGGTAAATCCGGGGAATCCTAGCGTGGAATAATATATTTCCATCCTGCTTGGAACAAATCAGGTGAGCATGTGATTGGCATTGGTATCACCTCAGTAGTCAGTGACAGAAGTTTCCTTTGTTATATTGTCAAGTTACCCTTCAAAGGGCTTGCACAGGACTCACATTTTTCAAGAAATGGTACCATTCATACAAACAGGTAAGGAAGAATCACAGTCACACTTACTTAGTTAACTTATATATATTTTTTAAATGGTATAGTTCTGGAAACTTCAATTTAAAATCATTAGGGTAATGGAGCCTCCTTAGGAATCTAAAGCCATTTATTTAGGCCTAAAACAGCTTGGGAATGGAAAGCATTGCAAAGAAGTTTATAAAACTAACCTTTGAAACATAATTGCTTTCCCTATACTTAGTTTATATGTCCGATCTTTAAAAATCATAGTGTCTTTATTTACAGCTGCAGAGTCCAAATCACGAAGTTTTGATGCAACAAGCTATAAATGTCTGAAATATTAGTACCAATATAGCCCAGAAACCATATGCGTTTTCACAGGCTTGGTGTCCCTGTCTCATCAGGTTTAGAGAAAGCCTGCCTGGTTTGGACTTATCTAGAACCCCTTAAATTAATCTCCCACTGTTGACTTTAGTTCTGGAAGAAATCACTCCCCTGCTATACATCTCTAACTGAAATAATACATTGCATTGTATCTTTTTGTATCTTCACCCCTCCGTTCCCTCCCACACACACCCATTCCCCAGTCTCTGTCATTTCCCAAGGATTTCTCCTAGACTGAGGATCAAAAATGATGAAGTTCTTTAATAGCCTTCAGTTCCATCTCATTACAAATGTAGAAGAAAAGAGAGTTCGATTTCCAGAAGACTTAAGCCTCTCCCCAGCACTAGCCAGGCCTGCAGCAGATTGTTGAGGTATCAGCAGTTAGCTGTGCAGTGATTGTGGTAGTAGTAGTTGACATTTCAGAATATTCACAAGTTTATGGGTGCCATTAGGATCATTATTTTACAGATAGGATAACTGAGACCCCAAAACGCAACTTTTATCCAAGGTCACATCCCTAGTAAGTGATGGAGTCATCTTTTGAACTCAGGTGCCTGACTCCAGGGAGTCCTCCCTGTGACCCACTGGACCATGGCGCATTATTAATGTAAGTCCCACTGAAGAGCTGTCGTTTATCCACAGGGCAACGAGGAGTCATCGATGATCAGATATGTGTTTCAGAACGATGATTCTGCCTTCAACATATAGGGAAAGACTGGAGGCAGAGAGGCAAATCCAGAAGCATTGCAGATGACGGGTGAGGTGGCCTGGACTATACCAGTGAGGAAGGAGAGAAGAAGATAAAGTCAAGGAGGACTGTGGAAGTAGAGGCAACAGAATTTGAAGGTTGTGTAGGGTCAAGGATAGAGCAAGTCAATGATGGAGTTCAGATGTCAGCCCGTCAATGCGATCATTGATCCAAGGATCAAAAAGTACAAAGGATGAGAGCGACTGAGAAATTCAATGAGGGATATGTTGGAATCCCCAAAATGGTTTCCACCAGACAGGATCCTGCTGCAAAAGATATTTTAGAAGTCCCATTAGGAGGCACAACATTGATCTAAGGGTAGGCAGAGGGGGCATGCAGCATCTGTTGGAAGGTGTGACATGGGGTTGTAGGGTAAGACAAAACTTTGAGCCAAGTGGAGTGCTGACAGTTAAATCCCAGGTAGCCATGAGCTAGAAAGAGGAATTAATGACTTCACTATGGATGTATAGTTCCATTTCAAGAGCCTCCAGATGGTCTGGACACCAAGTCTGGCAAAGACAAACATCTCTCAAGTGAACTTGAGAAAAAGAGATAATAAAGCTCTTGTTCCATAAGGGTGTCAGAAGGATAGGAGGAGAAGTGAGAAAGAATGAAGATGGAAATAACTTTTTTTTTTTTAGTTGAGATCTCACTCTGTCACCAAGCAGCAGTGCAGAGGCATAATCATGGCTCACTGCAGCCTTGACCTCCTGGACTTAGGCGATCCTTCTGCCTCAGTCTCCTGAGTAACTGGGACTAGAAACGTGCACCACCATGCCCTGCTAATTTTTTGATTTTTGGTGGACACAAGATCTCACTATGTTGCCCAGGCTGGTCTCGAACTCCTAGGCTCAAGCTGTCCTCCTGGCTCAACCTCCCAAAGTGCTGGGATGACAGGCATGAGCCATTATGCTGAGTCAAAGATGGAGATAACTTTTGATATATGGAGGATCCCTAGGCATAAAGAGAATTTCCACAGAAATAGTATATGGCTTCTAAAGCGAGAGTGTTGAACTATCAACCAATGCCATCATCACCCTACCTAATGGTCAATTCCAGAGAGACTCAGGTTACCACAGAACATCCATTAGACACAAACTCCTTTGTGTAACAACTGTCTCTGGTCTAATGAACCCTCAGACATCAATGCAGGCAGTGAGGGAGAAGTTTTGGAGTTTTAGTATAGAGAGAACATTTGTTATCCAACATCTCTAAAATCTGAATACATGATACCTGGAGCATACTCAAATAACAATATTTATTGAATGATTGTGAAATACCAGAGTAAAGCGCTATGCTAAGTGCTTCCCATTCATTAACCCATTTAATTTTCACAATGAGGTGAACAGTGCTCATGATACCCGGAATCAGGAAACTGGGACTTAGAGAGATCACCAACTTACCCAATATCATACTAATAAGCAAATAAGAAGCAGAATCAGGATTTGAACCCATGTCAGTCTGACTCCAGAGCTCAAGCTTATCAACACAGTACTGTCACCATGACTTTGCAGCTCGAAAGAGAGGAGATGGTTCTAGGGCTATCCTCATCACCATTCTGAGGAAATCAGCATGGAGCCACCCTACGCAGCGCTAGGTGAAAAGGAGGCAATTTTTAGTGCAAGAATGAACTTCCTTTTCCCTTTTTCCACCAGTGCAAGGAGCTGCCAGAGAAAATTAGGCTCATGAAGTTGATCACAGCCTTACAATTTGAGAACATAGTTAGAAATGAGGCATTTCACAATGAATTTAGCAAAGCATTCAGACCCTGTCACTAAACCCTTTTTTAAAAGATTCATGCAAGGGAGAAATGTAGATCTCTTAAAGAAAGACTGTGAAAAGACTCTGAAAGTAGTGAGCTCCTACAAAGCTAGTCTAGACATTTACTTCTTATCCATGGACTCTAAAATGTATTGGAATAAAATCTGAATATACTTAATAGATTTCACTTAGACTTAAACTTATGGAACTTAACCTAGTTCAATTCCACTTTAACAAAGGAAGTCCTATTCTCCAATCGATAGCTCGAGCAGGTTCCTGGAAGTCAATTGGAAAGTGCTCAGCGGAGGGAAAGCCATACCTCCTCACACAGAAGAACGCTGCAGAAACTTCGCTCCCAACAGTCTTGGTGTGGAAAGCACAAGGGTCTAAGATTTTTTTTAAAAAGAATACAAGGATGACAGCAATTGATGAATTCAATGAGGGTTAGGTTGGAATCCCCAAAATGGTTTCCACCAGACAGGCTTCTGCTGCAGAAGATACTTTAGAAGTCCCATTAAGGGGCACAACGATGATCTAAGGGTGGGCTAACAGGCATGCAACATCCGTTGGCAGGTGTGATGTGGGGCTGTATGGTAAAGGATGACAGAAGGTTATGACATTCTTCTATGGCAGGCGGGCTTTTCACTGTGTTTGACATTCACCTGATAGCCATGGGACTGGGGCCCTGAGCTTCTTTCACACAGCTGCACTGGTGTTTTCCTCCACTGTCTTCATAACAGGTAAGAGCAACAGAACCATACCTTTAGAACTCACACATCCATGTACCTGTCTGCATGTCATGCAGAGTTGCCAGTGTGCTTCCAGGGTGTCCTATCCTCTCTACTTTTTTGGCCTAAAGCATTTCTTATTTTTATGAGATGACGGAATATGGATGCTTATATTCATTTTCTATTGCTGGTGTAACAAATTACCACAAACATGGCAGCTTTAAAAATATACATTTAGCTGGGCTCGGTGGCTCAGCCTGTAATCCCGCGCCTTGGGAGGCTGAGGTGAATGGATTGCCTGAGCCCGCGGGTCAAGACCCGCCTGGGCAACTTGGCGAGCCCTCATCTCTACAATAAATCAAAAATTAGCCGGGCATGGTAGCGCGCGCCTATAGTTCCAGCTACTTGGAAGGCTGAGGCGGAAGGATTGCCGGAACCCAGCAGGTCGAGGCTGCGGTGGCCAGGAGTGGCCACTGCACTCCAGTCTAGGTGACAGAGTGAGACTCCAACTCAAAAAAAATAAAAAATAAAAAATAAAAATAAATAAAAATAAAAAAATAAAAATACACATTTATTATTTTCCAGTTCTGGAGATCAGACATCCAAAAGAGGTGAGGAGAGCTACACTCCTGGAGGCTCTGGGGAGAACCTGCTTCCTTGACATTTCTAGTTTACAGAAGTTTCCAGCATTGCTTGGCTCGTGGCCTCTTCCTCCATTTTCAAAGTCAGTAGTCTAGCATCTGCCAGTCTCTCTCTGACTCACTCTCCTGCCTCCTTCTTAAAAGGATTTTGTGATTACATTGGGCCCACTGGATAATCCAGGATAATCTCCCCACCTCAAGATTCTTCATTACATCTGCAAAGTCCCTTTTATCATATAAGGGTAACATATTCACAGGCTCTGAGGATTGGGATGTGAATATCTTTGGGGGGTATTATTCAGCATACCATAATGCTGGT
This sequence comes from Tarsius wallacei, assembly GCA_963574415.1. Taxonomy (NCBI): domain Eukaryota; kingdom Metazoa; phylum Chordata; class Mammalia; order Primates; family Tarsiidae; genus Tarsius; species Tarsius wallacei. The sequence goes on from CAUYQG010131367.1 coordinate 16,071, forward strand.
TATTTTTAATGAACTTTCTTATCAGAATAAGAAGTTGTTTTGAGCTTTACTATCCATAAATTCCAAAATTCAATTTACTACTCTTGAGAACCTCCAGTCAGCTTAAAGTTGAACATGCACTGGAAAGAAAATGGCAGAGTGTAGAGAACTTACTTGTGGCCATCCAAGGTGGAAAGGGACACAAGAAGATTATTTTTAAATTCATGTTATTCATGCATTCAACAAGCATTTTACTTATCAACGTTTGATCAGAGGGACAATAAGTCCCCTACATATGAACGAGTTCCATTCCAACAGCACATTTGCAAGTCCAATTTGCTCGTAAGTTCAACAAAGCCTAAAAACCCAGCTAACATCGGCTACATCACTGCTGCTTTTATGCTTGCTTCCAGGCATCCTGGGCTTGAACTAAAGATAATGTGCTACTATACGCAATACAGTACTGTACAGTGAAGTACACAAAAGCACAAGCACTTGTAGAAGGCACACACACACAACAATGAATGCCAGACACATTAATTAACTTATGTAATTGGACATGCAAATGCATGCTCACATCTTTGAAAGTTTGCAACTTGAAGGTCTATATATAGGGGACTTACTGTACTTTTTAGTTGCTGAGCACCATGGATACGTAAAGAAAGACAAGAGATGATTTTCAAAAGACTTACAATACAGTCATTCCTCCCTATCCACAGTTTCAACCAAGAATCAAAAATAATAATAATAACTAATGTACACTAAAAATACAGTATAACAACTATTACATAGCATTTACATTGTTCTGGGTATTATAAGAAATCTAGAGATGATTTAAAGTATATTGGAGAATTTGCATAGGTTATATGCATATACAATGTCATCTCATATAAGAGACTTGAGCATCTGGGGATTCTGGTATCTGAGGAGGTCCTGGAACCAATACAGGGACAATTGTATAGTCAGAGTCTAGAAACCACAGAACCAGTGAAAGCAAAGTGACTTCTTTATGTTTCATTTTGAATGCAGAGCCTCATTTTCTTTATTCTTTATCCTGGCTACAGCCAGGCAGAAATGCTAAATCATACGGAAAAGTGAAATATTCCTACCTGCAATTCGGTGACAGATATTCAAGAGCTGAAAACTATCAGAAAAAGAACACATACATTGGATCCACCTTGGAACTAGAATCATGTTTTGGCTAACAGAATGGAGAATCAAAACAAAAATAAGAGTGTTACTGACCAAAGGTTTTCACAAATATGGGTTTAAAGGGTGTTGAACTAATGCTTCTACGTGACTTTAATTTAAGTAGGGCATAAAAGGGAATTTTTTAAAAGATATTATACCCAAATGAATATAAAAACAGTATTTTTAAATTCATGATTTTTTTTTCAAATGTTAAATCTATGGCATAATCTAAAAAGTCTGGTTGAGTGTAAGTGTATTCCCAAGGTATTTTTGTGCATGGAAGCTGCAGAGAGAGCCAGAAGTCCAAGTTCACCCGACCAGCGCCATCATCCCTAGGTGATGCCACCCCCAGGTGGAGATTCTATGACTCAGCCAGTATAAAAGGCCTCATCCCAGCTCTGAACTTTGGCAGGATGGGCTCCATCCAGCTCATTCTGCAGGTGCCTCCCTCCCTGGGAAGCCCCTACAGCCCAGCGGGGCAAGAGGTGCACGTTGTCCAGAGGCTTGGCGTCTGTGGGTAAGAAACAATCTTCCCACTTCCACCTCCACTGCTTCAGTTAACGCTGTGAGCGAAATAAAGTGAATGATGTGATGATAATAACAGCTAATATTGATTTAGAATCTACTGCATACCAGACAATGTTCTAAGTGCCTAACGTGTATTGGGTCATTTGCTCTTCTAGCAATCTTATGAGGTGAGTAGTATTATCATCCTTCTATCTTGCTGACACAAAATGAAGCACAGAGAACTTGTGTGACTTGCCCAGTTGTAAGTTGTGGAAGTGGGATTTGAACCTAAACGGTGTGACCCAGAGCCATACTTTCAATCATAACACTAGACCACCTTACTTTACAGAGAGCATTCTATGGTCAGGAGTGTGGCTTCCGCTTGAGGAGTAGAGTGACTCTTTAGAAAAATAATTCAAGTGGTTGAAAAAGAGAGCATAGGAGTAGGAACCATACAAACCAGACTGGAATACAGACTAGCCATGAGCCTTTGAGGGCTTAGCAGAAGTAACTGCAAAGTTCATGTTTCGGCTTTGTGGGACTGCCCTCATCTGGCCTGGAGTGTTGCAGTAGGCAGGGCACCTCCTGTTCTCTGGATGGAGCCTTGAAAATTTGTCTTCAATGGAGGAACTCAGCTAACATTCATGAAGAGGTCGGCTTTCTTCATCTCTACTGATTGAAGAGCCTGAGCGCTCCCTTCAATTCTTAAAAATAAACTCAAAGCAAACTACAGAAAGTCTAAGAGTCTAAGACAAAAAAAGGGTTTCTTCAGTGATCACAGAATGGGAACATTTCCAATTTTCTGGGACCTGCTCCAGAAGTATTAACCAGGCAATCACAAAGAGCTCAGAAACCCCCAAGGGAGTTCATTATGGCTCTTGGAATTCAGTGACTAGCAGAAGAAAAGACTTCCTTACATTTTCTCCGACATCTGTTTCATTGAAAACCAAAAAATAATTTTTTTCATCTGTTAAAATTATCAGTTAATTTCCCATACCACCAGCATACCATCAGTATGTTAATGTTTTATTTTCAGATGATTGCTTAGTCAATGGATAAAAACAAAAAACTGCATGTCACGTATGTACCAGATTCAAGAAATAAAAACAGCACTGTTGCTGCACACTATTGAGTAGACATTTGCTATTCCATTTGTCTTAACTTTCATGTGGGACCTCACATTATTACAGTTTTCAACCATAGGAAAAGTGTCATGAAAATCTGACACTATCATTGCCTAGAGTGGTTATCATCAGAGAAGCCACTGATACTTTCATGAAACTCAACTACTACAGCGAATTTCAGGAAAACTGCATGAAACACCACACGAGAGACCTACGAAGCTGTCGTTGAGATCTACACATGACTTTACAGCTTAAACCCAGCTATTGGATATTTGTTTCTGAGTGCAAAATTAGTTTTTAATCAAATGAATTGGGCAGGCCCTGAAGCTAATTTTAAATGTATTTTTGGTTGATTCATAGTGAAAGTATTGATTCATTAGGGAGTTTCTAGAGTCACACATGCATTTTCATTATTATTAAAGGACTTTCAATTGTGTATGTTTGTGTGTGCATCTGGAAAAAAAATGTTTAGGAGACCTGAAGCCATTCTCTCTTAGTTGCACAATTTGTGCATTAAGACCAATAACACTTAAAATCTCACCTGAACTAGATGATTACATTTTTTAAGAAAATATGGATATTTTGTCAAATGTTTCCATACTTGAAGAAGAACCAAAATCTCATGTAAACTGCTAACAAAAAAAGTAAAGAAAAAAGATGTTAGCGTACTACTATTGCTTTTACTTCATGGAGAGCCACGGGTCTGAAAAAAATGTAATCTTAATGCAAGGTGTGTGTGTGTGTGTGTGTGTGTGTGTGTGTGTGTGTTTGTGTGTGGTGCAAGACCATTTGATGTACTTCATTGACATGAAAATCAGTGAGAAATAAGAAAGGACCTGACAATGCAGGTGAGATTTAGGTATTAGTGTTCTTAAAGCACAAGCCAGTCATAAGTCTACAGGAAGTATATGGGAAAAAATTTACACTTATGTTTTTCTTAATGGAAAGGATGGGGACAAGGATGGGAAGTTGTCAAGCAGTGACTACTGCCCTGAACTCCTGGGAGTTGGCTCTGAATGCTGTGCACTCTCACAACAATATTTGAAAGCCAATATCTGGAGTGCAAATATGTACCTGGCCATCTCCCAGGACTGGTGTAAAAGCACATTTTAGAATTAGACACTCAGGCCCGGCATGGTGGTTCAGGCCTGTAATCCCAGCACTTTGGGAGGTCGAGGTGGGAGGATTGCTTGAGCCTAGGAGTTCGAGGCCAGCCTGGGTAACATAGCAAGACTTCTCTTCTACAAAAAAAATTTTTTTTTAAGTTATCTGGGCATAGTGGCAAGCACCTGTAGTCCCAGTTTACTCTAGAGGCTGAGACAGGAGAATTGCTTGAGCCCAGGAGTTCGAGACCAGCCTGGGTAACATAACAAGACCTTGCCTCTACAAAAAAATTTTTTTTTAATTATCTAGGCATGGTAGCAAGCACCTGTAGTCCCAGTTTACTCTAGAGGCTGAGGCAGGAGAATTGCTTGAGCCCAGGCCAAGGCTTCAGTAAGCTATGATTGTGCCACTGCATTCCAGCCTAGGTAACAGAGTGAGACCTTGTGTCCAAAAAAAAAAAATTAAACTCTCAACCTCCTGAGAACAATGTGGCCTTGACAGAAGAAAGGGATGGGGAAGCATCTGGTTTTTCCAGGTATTTCCTTTCCTTTCTTTTTTATAATGAGCATACCCTAGGTCCTCATACACCTTACTTCCAAGGGCCTCTTCTGGTTTCATGCAACCCAAAACCATGATAAAACGTGTGGAAATTCTAGCGTGAGCCTAGCATGTGGAAAGGGTTCTGGAAATGTGGACTGTTTTAATAGGTGTCTTCTAAGCTGTTTCAAATATATTCTAAGTTCTATAAAGGCATTATTCACTCACTCATTATTATGTAAACTTATTCCTTATTGCATATCGCATTTCAAGGGTCAACACAAGGTTAGCATCCACTATACACACCAATGGTCATTGAAAGAGTAAATGAAAGAGTGAAAATTCTATCCATGACACCTGAGCAGAGAACACTGCCTCTGTCAGATTTCCACTAATTCTGCATTTCTGAAGCTGTTGTGTATCAGGAATCAGTGTGTGGGCGGAGGGGGAGTCTGTGTATATATGTGTGTGTGAACATACATGAACAACATATAAAACCGATCACGAAGCCGGGCTCGGTGGCTCAGCCTGTAATCCCGCGCCTTTGGGAGGCTGAGGTGAGTGGATTGCCTGAGCCCGCGGGTTCGAGACCCGCCTGGGCAAGCGAGACCTCATCTCTACAATAAATAAAAAAAAAAATCAGCCGGG
>CAUYQG010131370.1:0-31399 GCA_963574415.1 Tarsius wallacei
TCACTTGAGGCCAGGAGTTAGAGGATGCAGGGAACTGAAATTGTACCATTGCACTCCAGCCTGGGTGCCTAAGTAAACAAACGAACAACAACAATAAAACAGACTTAATATTCATTTCAACGATCCTTACTTATGTTGCAAAATTATATTAATCATCTAGCTAATATATTAATAAAGTATAACTGTCATTCCCTTAATTATATGGCTTATTATAGTGATTGGCCTCCTTTTTTATTTGTCTCCGTCATACTTTTGGTTACAACTATTAACTTTCGGGCAACCCCGTAGGGTCCCCTACCACTGTGGGAGCTTTTCTGTCCTCTCAATAAATCCTACTTTCTAAAAGCAAAACAAAACAAAGCAAAAAATCATTAACTTTATATTGTAGAAATGACCTCTGCTTCTTGTTGCAATAACTAAAAAGGCCATAAGAAAAGGTATAGAAATGATGACTAATATTTAAAATGCCAACTTATAAAACTTAATACAAAGGACTAAATTGCTTTTCTTTGTCTATGCACGTACTACCATGTTCTCTAAATTAAACACTGCAAATCCCAGAGCAATCAACATCCATGTTCCTTCCTGAAATAAATCTGATTTTGCATAGAAGGTAGAGATTAAGATGATACCAAAGGGGACTATACTTCTTTGAATGATTAGTTCTGTTTCTTGGGTTTCATCTGGAATGATTTTCTTATACCAGGATTCAATAAGCACACGAGATGTGCTGGAAACCAAGTAAACCTACATGTGTCAAGATGACACTATTGTTTAGGACCATTTATTACCTTGCAGAAATAAGGTCAACAGACATTTCCGCATATCAAGCAGTCACAGTTACATGTTTTATAATCTCTGACTTCAGCACACTGGGTAGCGAGTAAGGTCACCAGGGATGTTCTACAACTAAATGTGTATTGAGGACTAGACAAATTAGTTCTTGCTTTCTTGTCTGAAAACGTACCTTTCAGAACACTCTGAGCCTCTCAAGTTTTAACTTCTTATTTTTGACAACTTTTCACCCAGAACTCCTCCAGGAAAAAGGACACTGTGCTCTTTCCTATTGCAAATTGTGTAGAAAGGAGACGTTCAGGGTACATCTATGTATATGTGTGTATATATATATGAATATATATGTGTGTGTATGTATTTATACATGTGTGTGTATATTTCTCACAAATGTGACTAAAAATTGTTTAGGTGATTACAACTTGTGTCAATAAATCCCTGAGAAGCCTATTTTCACCAAAGCCATTGTTTGAAACTGCTTATTTTTAAGCTATTCTTGAAAAGATCTTAGAATACACTGGCAAAACTAGTAGCTTGGTGGATCAGAGGTCACAGCATTTATTGACAAAGTATAACCATAAAATATGAGGGAAAGATGCCGTCAAAGAAGCTCATCTACAGCAAGTGTTCTTCCCTGTATTTTGTAACTAGATATCCCAAATGCTGAAATTCACCTTCCAGTGGGTCTTCTGTAGATGAATCTGCCATGGAAATATACTTCTTCATTTTCCACATATTCCCAAAATGGTCACATTTGAGTTTTTCCTTTATAGCTACCTAAAAACAAAATAATTTTCTATTTGACAAGAATTATGGCAAAAATTTTTCTTAAAACTAGGCCCAACCTGATGGAACAAAGTTCTCTGGTTAGAAAACCTGAGATTATTTGAAACAGAATTTTCCTTGACTTTCTGGAGCGACCAGATGAGGTTTTTCTACTTTACTTGTTCTGAACAAATCTTGGATTCAACTTTACTAGACATCCTTGGTATTCCCAAGCTCTACTCACATCCTCATTTCTTATCTATCTTTCTCACAATTTATTTCATAAGTATTTTTGTCCACAACTGTAAAACAAAAATACATTCTAAAATATGAGGGGAACCTCCCAAAAAATGGAATTTTTTTCTTTTGGAAGCTGGGCCCTTTGTAGAACAGGCTTTCCCTACTAGGTAAGTGTCCTTGCAATGCATTGGCATCAGTGTACCAGTTAGTGTTGTCGTGAGAGGCTGTATTCAACTTCAGTTTTATTTATTTATTTTTTATTTGTTGAGATTCTTTCAACTCCTACACTGCACTGAGTGTTCAACAGCTTTTGATCAAATGGCATAATCCTCACGTCCTACCCTCCCTATTCTCTGAATCTCGTTCCAAGCAACTTTTTTCTGATTTCTATGATGAAAAAAGTACTCAAAGGAAAACATTTTGTTGATATTGAAGAGGTGGATTAAAAAAAAAAGAAAAGAAAAAAATGGCAGAAGCACTAAAAGGCATTCAAATTGATAAATGCAAAAACTATTTTGAGCAGTGGAAAAAGTGTCTCAATGTGTTGCATCAGACAAAGAGTACTTTGAAAGTGATCAACGTTTAAACATATACGTATAAATACACAATTTTTAAATAAATTCCGTTTTGGAAAGAATCTCCCCTAGTATACTGCTAATCATGTTGATATTGTAGAATTATTAATATGTCTGACATATTTGGGTAAGTTATCCTATAGAAAATTGGCAAAACTTGTGTGAATGCATGTTTTGGTACTTTGCTAGATATTGTGAGACTTTTGTGAAAATGAAAAATATAGCTACTGATATTTCTGTGCATTTTTAAATTTTGCAAATTAAAGATTGATGCTATTTGTCAGAAACTTTCCACATTTTTAACACAAATAAAGTTTTGTAACCTGTCATTCTACAGTGTTTGTTATGACAGCCTGAAAAGGCAAAATATGAGAAGTTAGTATAGAGAGTGGAGTGCTACTATAACAACTACCTAAAAATGTGAAAATGACTTTGGAAGTGAGTAATGGATAGGAACAGGGAGAGTTTTGAGGTGTACTCCAAAGAAAGGGGAGGGGGGAGAGGCACTACCATGAACAGACATTTAAAGGCAACATAAGGACGCAGAGAGGAAAAACGAGAGCTGCAGAAAAAGCCTCAATCTTTTTCGACAATACCTTAGTCATCTTGAACAGAGTATTCCTAAAAATATTGGTGGTACAGGTCATCCAAAGGAGATTTCAGTCAGAAATGAGAAAGTTGTCATTGGAACCGGGAGAAAAGGAGGCTTTTGTTATAAAGGACAAAGGATTTGGTTAAATTGTGTTGTGTCCTAGTGTTGATGGAAGATAGGACTTTCAGGTGATGAAACTGGATACTTGGCTGAGGAAATGTCTAAAGCAAAGTATTGAAGGTGGAGCTTGGCTTTGCTATGATCTAAATGTTTGTGTCCTTCCAAAATGCATGTTGAAATTTCATCAATAAGGGTACCCAATCTCAAACCAGGTGAAGTGGGGACCAAAGTGAGACCCAACTTTACCTGCACAATGACCATTTGTATATCTAATCCTGAATTGTACCCTACATCTTAAAAAAAAAAAAAAAAAGAAACCTAATTCCCATTGTGATAGCATTAAGAGGTGGAGCATTTGGGAGGTGATTAGGTGATAGTGGCCCCACCTTAATAAATAGAATTAACTACCTTACAAAAGAGTCTTGAGGGAGGCTTCCTCCACTACTGCCATGTGAGAATGTAGCAAGAAAGAGCTATTTTTTTTTTTTTTGAGTTGGAGTCTCACTCTGTCACCCAGACTGGAGTGCAGTGGCCGCTCCCGGCCACCGCAGCCTCGACCTGCTGGGCTCCGACGATCCTTCCACCTCAGCCTTCCAAGTAGCTGGAACTACAGGCGCGCGCTACCACGCCCGGCTGATTTTTTGATTTATTGTAGAGATGAGGTCTCGCTTGCCCAGGCGGGTCTCGAACCCACCGGCTCAGGCAATCCACTCACCTCAGCCTCCCAAAGGCGCGGGATTACAGGCTGAGCCACCGAGCCCGGCTAAAGACATTTTTAAAATGGATTTTTACGTCAGTCTCTGGAAGAGGAAGCCACAAACAAATCCCATCATGAAACTACAACCACATAGCATCTTTTTTCTTCTTTTTTTGAGTCAGGGTCTCTGTTGCTCACCTGAAGTACAGTGGCACGATCATGGCTCACCATAGCCATGGCCTCCTGGGCTCAGGCAATCCTTCCACCTCAGTCTCCCGAGCAGCTGGGACTACAGGGATATACCACCACCCTGGCTAAACTCTTTAAATTTTTTTGTAGAGACGAAATCTGGCTATGGTGCCCAGGCTGGTCTTGAATCCTGGACTTAAGCAATCTTACCACCTTGGCCTCCCAAAGTGCTGGAATTACAGGTGTAAACCTACAACAGAGGGAGACCTCAATTAAAAACAAAAAAGCCTCAAAAGGAGAAAATGGAGGCATTTTTTGTTTTGTGGCAGATTTGAATTCCATCAGACCTTTATCTTTGGATTAAAAGAGCAGGGTTGTAGTTATACTTTAATCATCTTGTTTCTGCTATATAATTTAAGAATCAGAAATATGTAGATAATCACAGCATACCACATTAATGCTAGCTTTAATATAGAATTCAATATTTCATTTTCTGCTTAAAGTGTTAAGTATTTTCCAAAGAAAGATAACATAGCCATGTACAAAACAGTGTATTTTTCAGTGTATGTGGCCCTGAACTTAAACGTTGGCTTGATGGTTAATGATGTGTCTGCTAAGTGTGCAGATTATAAAGAAAGTACTTTCTATTGTTCAATAATATGTCCTATTTAATTGCTCTATTATTGAATAAAAATCCCTAAAGAATTTTCACTTCCAGAAATGGTTTCTGACTTCCTCTTGGCGTCTAGACAATAATGATTTACTGAAATGTGTGGTGAGCAACATAAGAAAAGGTCTTAAAAATACATCATATTTGTGGTTATGGAGGGTGGTGGAGGTAAGAAAAAAACAAAGCAATGTTGTGGCTCAGTACTAAATTTCCAGATCAAATCATTTTGATATAAATAGAATTTAATGATCCAAAATACCAATGTAAATTTTGATTAATATGACAACACCAGGCTCAGAGGTCATAAGCTTATAAAACCAAACTGATTTTTTATAAAAATTTCAAAGTGAAGTGCCAAATAATTTTTTAGAAAACAAAAGGATTCTTGAGAAATTAGATGCTTTCCCACACCAGGTACCATGTTTTCCACAAGTACTAGTGAATGAGCTTATCAGTTTTCGTTTTCAGATAATCCTAGGACTTGACTCAGAAACCCCTGGTACCTAAGCTTTCATTCAACCCCTGAATCCTCTGTGTAACAGCCATGTTGTCGGTTGGTCTCTGCTTGAATTCCTCGGATTATCGCCTGACTTCATTGGAAACAGCTTGATTTATGAATTAACTTTCACTCATTGGTATTAATTCAATTGTGTAAGACAGTGAAAGAGCTGCATTCATTAACAGTATGGATTAAATGTCTGTGTCTCTCCAAAATTCCAATGTGAGGCCGGGCTCGGTGGCTCAGCCTGTAATCCCAGCACTTTGAGAGGCCGAGATGAGTAGATTGCCTGAGCCTGTGGGTTTGAGAGCAGCCTGGGCAACTTGGCAAGACCTCGTCTCTACAATAAAATAAAAAATAATTGGGCATGGTAGCGCATGCCTGTAGTTCTGGCTACTTGGAAGGCTGAGGTGGAAAGACTGCTGGAGTCCAGCAGATTGATGCTGGGGTGGCCGTGAGCATACCACTGCACTCCAGCCTGGGGATCGGAGTGAGACTCCAACTTAAAAAAAAAAAAAATCCTATGTGGGAATATAAGCCCCAAAATGATAATATGAAATGGTGGGGGGGGGGGACTTTGGGAGGTGATGAAACCATGAGGGATCTGCCTTCATGAATAAGGATAGTGTCCTGATAAAAAGAGGCTCTAGAGAGCTGATTGGTCCTTTTGTTCTGTCACATCTACCATGTGAGAACACAGCATTGGTCACCACCAGGGGAAGCAGCAGCAGGGCACCATCTTGGAAGCAGAGAGTAGCCCTCACTAGACACCAGATCTGTTGGCACCTTAATCTTGGACTTCCCAGCCTCCAGAACCATGAGAAGTAAATTTCTATTATGTATACACTACCCAGCTTAAGGTATTTTGTTATAGCAGCAAAAACAGACTAAGACAATTAATTTTTGTACATCTAACTTTTAAAACCCACAGAGAAGCACAATGTGAATTTTATTTCAATGAATTAAAAGGACATTTACAAAGCAAGGAATATGCCAATTAATGGAGAACATTAATTGCATTCCATATAACCTGAAATATATAACTTTAACATTTGGTCCATTTTCTGGACTTATTAAGCAGGATGTGGTATAGACAGTTAAGGATTTCCTGCCTCATTATACCTAGTCTCAAGACAGTGTAGACCTTTGGGGAGGATAGAAAGAGATGCAAAATATGGCAATAAATTATACTGATTCCAGGGTATATTCTGAAAGTTGCACATTCTTAACAAAAACAAAGATCAATCCTGCATAAAAGATCCCATCATCATGTGGTTCTTATACTTCCATGCAAAAAAAAATCTTAATATAACATCGTTATGCTACCACAAGAACTGCATAACCCAGCGCAAGTTATTATCAGATCAAGGGGCGGCAAGGAGTAAAGGGGTCTGCTACACCATTTTGCGGTTTTATATTTTAGGACATTTACCACTTTCCGTACAAACAAGATTCTTTCACAGTTATCTCAACGCCTTTCTAAAGGAAGAATCCACAACCCCACTTAGCTTTATGGGCCCATAGCAAAATCATGAAGAAGGTAAACTTAATATTTGCTATGTCTTCATTTCCTCCTTTTGATATTTGTTTTGTTTTGGTTTTTAATTCAGGTCTCATTCTGTTGCTGAAGTGATCCTGGCTTACCACAACCTTGACCTCCTGGACTCAGGCAATCCTTCCATCTCAGCCTCCCTCCATGCCCAGCTAATATTTTTCTTTATTTTTTGTAGCAACAAGGTCTCACTATGTTGCCCAGGCTGGTCTTGAACTCCTGAGCTCAAGCTGTCCTCCTGCCTCTGCCTCCCAAAGTGCTTGGATTGCAGGTATGAGCCTCCACGCCTTGCTGAAACTTGTTTAAAAAAAAATCATAAGTCAGAAAGAAGAACATCTAAGGAAGGAAGGCAGATCAATTAAAGAGTAATGGCAGCTATCTGGTGTGCTAGGACAGGCCAAGAGAAGTGAGTCTTAGGTGGTGCCTCAGAGCATTGGAGGCTTACTGGGGCGAGTTCCCATGGGAGAAGCTAGAGTTCTACTAAGACTCCAACCTTCCTTATCTCCTTGGCACATACTTAGCTCCTGAGACTGGGGGTAGGAACGAGAAGGGATGAGTGGTTTAAGTTTGTCCCTCCACAAAGGGAAGCTCTGGGTGGATGAGTGTGGTGGGCACTCTCACCATGACCAGGAACCTTAGGGGATAATCTCCAGGCTCCCCCACACCTGCCCAAACTCTTTCTGCAATCTACTGCAGTCCTGCAATCAAGAGAGCCTGCTCAGTGGCCAGACGTGTGGGACTCCCCTCTCCGACTTGCGAGACACTCTACCGAGAAACCCACCATTCATTTTAGTCTCCAACTGTGCCTCCATGGATGCTCCTGTCTTTAGCTCTGCTGAGCATCCTCCATTGGCCTCTTTGGGTCCACTTTTCATCCTTCCCCACCGCTGCTGACCTTCACCATCCTCCTGTTGAATTTAGTCAGGGAGAAGCTCCAGAAAATAACTGAAGAAGGAAGGAGAATGAGATTCAGGTATTTACTCCCCCAGTTCCTGCTTGCCTATGATCAATCCATCGGTTCCATCAGTCCCTCCACCGAAGGTTTCCCTTCCTCTCAGGAGTTACATCCAGCTGTGGTCCCCACTCCGACCTTTGCTCCTTCAAGGTGGCAATTGTCTCCCACAGTCACTTGTCCAGGGTGCAGTACCATCTGCCTTGGCTTATGCAGTCCTGGTGACACTTGTGTGTATGCTCTCTTTATTAAACTTTTCTGAATTGCCCAGTTTGACTGAATCATCTATTTCTGCCAGGGACTTGAATGATTCACCCTCTACTCAGGTGGAGGCTTGGGTTTTGTTTGTTTGTTTGAGTCAGAGTCTCACTCTGTCACCCAGGCTGGAGTGCAGTGGCGTGATCACAGCTCACCACAGCCCCGACCTCCTGGGCTCAGGTCATCCTTCCACCTCAGCCTTCCGAGTAGCTGGGACTACAAGTGCATGCCACCACGCCAGGCTAATGTTTTAATTTTTTGTAAAGACGGGGTCTGGCTATGTTGCTCAGGCTGGTCTCAAGCTCCTGGACTCAAGCTATCATCCCACCTTGGCCTCCCAAAGTGCTAGGATTATAGGTGTGAGCCACAATACCCAGCTTCCTCCACCCAGGAACAGCTGTTACTTTTTCTTTTTACCTGCTCAAATCCTACCTGTCTTCTAAAGCTCAGCTCACATTTTAGCTCAAATCTCACCTTCCTCCTTGTGCATGGGCATTGATATCTCCCACTGGATGTTCTTTAAGCTTGTAATTTACAGCTCCCAACGTGTGGCCTCTGTTTCAGGCTCTTTTCATTTCAGCACTGCCAGCAAAGTTGATAAGATCTTTTTTTTTTTTTTTTTTCTGAATTAGGATTCCACTCTATTGCCCAGGCTGCAGTACGGTGGCATGCTCATGGCTCACCATAGCCTCAAATTCCTTGTCTCAAGAGAGCCTCTTGCCTTAGCCTCCTGAGTGGTGGGAACTACAGGTATGCACCATCACACCTTGCTAATTTTGTTTTTTATATTTTGTAGAGGTGGTGTCTTACTATGTGGCCCAGGCTGGTTCTGAACACCTGGGCTCAAAAGATCCTACTTCCTCCCCTCCCAAAGTGCTGGGATTACAGGCATGAGCCACCATACCCAGCTGGCTGATAACATCCTTTGCTTACAGCCTGACAGCCTGGCCCTGCAGCAACTGAGTACTAGGCACTCAAGTCTTGATTGAGCTAGAGAGATCACTCCCTCCCTTGAAGAGAAGTGTATGTGTTCACTTGAGGTCTTCAGAGCATGTCTCAGGATCACAGATAATTAGAGTAAGAAGAAACCAGAGAGATAATTTGGCCCAACCTCTTCACTATAGTGATAAGAAAACTGAGACTTACAGAGGCGACCTAACAGCTCAACATCTCACAGTCAGTGAGTGACAAAACTGGAGCCCAGAGCCAGGAATTTTTATTACCTTCCTTGTTGCTTCTGATACTGGTTTTTAGTATTTCAATGCCATATTATCAAAAAATATACTTCATCCTATCTGAATACTTAGCATATTTCTTCCCCTTCCAAACTAGCATGTATTCGTTCTTCCCAGTGAAATACAATTTTCCTGAGCCCCTAGCCAGAGAGCAGTTAGTTACTCATGCATTTTCCCTGCACATACCACTTTAAAAATTAACCACCCAACCAGACTGGATTCTTTTCTCCCCCACATCTCTGGGAAGGGGAGAAAAAAGCCCTTTGGCTCTCTACGTCAATATACTCAAAGCCAGGCGAACGCAAAGAGTATTCTGACCACTATCTGCAGCTTCCCTCTCAGCAACATGCTGAACAGAAAAGAGCTCAGCCACCAGCACTGGCAATCTTTGTCCTTACACCCTGTCCTCTGAGGAGCACCCAGCTGCCAGTAGGTACATAGGGAGCACTGCGGAGCTGCCAGCTCTTCTCCTGCCGTGGAATCCAGCCCCCGTCAAGGCTGAACCCTGGAATCCCAAATAGTCAGACCAAATGCAAGTTCTCAGGGCACCTGCACGACGACGGAGCCCGCTTCCTCTCCGTCCTCTCCTTGGCCTATGTGAAGGGACCCTGAACATGCAGGTGTGGACATGTCTCCTACTCTCACGGAGAGGGAGAGTGGCTAGCGTGAGCATTCGTGGACTCATCACCTCAAGTTTCAACACACAGGCATGTAGGCATGCATCCGGGATGACGCCATTCAGTGAAGTCACCGCAAGTCAACTGCAGGACAATAGAAAACGCGAGAACACAATCCAGAACGTCACTGAGTGGGTTTCAGACAATGAGTGTCCCATCCCTGCCCATGTCAGACATCACTGAGAGCAACATTTTATTACATTAGAGGAGGCGCCCCATAAAAACGTCAGAGCTTCCAGTTGACTCGTGCAATTGAGAACTGTGCATTAGCTGACGATTTAAATTAATTTTGCTTCTTGAACCATGAAAAATCATTCTTTGAGTAAGAATTCATGATAAATACACATGTGTAAAGGGCCCTTAATCATAATTATTTTAAATACATAAAACACAGTTTAAGACTCTCAGCCTCATTAATTTCTTGTGGCATAAAAGAACAAAAGCAAATGGTAAATGAGGAAAGTAAAGGTCATAATTTAAATGGATCACGCATGGTCATTTAGTGCATTCAGTGAAAGGTTCTTTATAAACTCTGGGCTAAAAAGCATTTCTACCCTACCCAGTGATGGTGAGTATTATTACATTTTCTTATAGAGAACCAGCGTCTTATGTCATTTAGATTTTAAGATAATGCCACAGTAGTGCCCCCTTACCTACTGGGGACATGTTCCGAGACCCCAGTGATGCCTTAAATTTGAATTCTACTGAACTCTGTCTACACTATGCTTTTTCCCTGTATATATATTCCTCTGATGATTTCTAAATTTGGCACAGTTAGAAATGAACAACTAATAATAAAATAAAATCATTATAATAATATGCCAGCATCACTACTCTTGCACTTTAGGGCCATTCCTAAGTAAAATAAAGGTTACTTGAGCACAAGCACTGGGATCTGATACCCAGCTGGTTCCTAAGTGCCTGACAGGCGGGTGGTGTAGAAGCATAGACATACTGGACAAAAGGAAGCTCCATGTCCCAGGCACAATAAAGCAGGATGGCGGGAGATTTTGTCACATCACTTAAAACTTATGAACTGTTTATTTCCGGAATCTTCCATTTAATATTTACCCATGGTTGACTGCAGGTAACTGAAACCACAAATAAGGGGGATTACTACTGTAATCAAAATCATCTTGTCACACCTTGGGTTTCCCCCCTCAAAGCACTTAACTCTTGCTTTCTCTGCCAGAGTCCCAAAGAGCAGGGAACATATTCCCAAGACCTGGCACATAGTGGGGCTGAGTAAACATAAGCTAGAGTGATGCACTGCCAGGTGCTGTGTTTTGTATTTACCCATATGAATGCCACTCCCCACACCCAGGCTCTGAGTCAATCTTTTTCTATTTGGGCCTGTCAACTGATTAGATGAGGACCACCCACTACAGAGGGTAATCTACTAGTCTCAAAGTTGGCCATCTAAATGTTAATCTATTCTTTAAAAAATACCTTCACAGAAACAACTAGAAGAATTTTTGACCAAAATATCTGGATACTGTGGCCAAGTTCACCCAAAATTAACCATCACACTCTCACTCACATAATGAGGTATTCTGGAGGAGCAGGGTGGCTTCAAGGCAGACTCAGAAATCATTTAAGAGAGCTTAGAAGAGACAGCTTAGGAGATGGGGTCAGGGCAGCGGTTTCCACACACGGTCAGGGACTTGTTATGGTACAAGTAATGCTCAGCTGCTCCCCTTGATGCCAATAAATCAACGGGGCAGGGAACCGGTAGAAAGAAGTTTCTTTCTGAGTTCAAATCCAGGGAGCAGAGTCAGACTCGCGGTCTTTCTGAAATGGTTCTGCTCACCATCCAGACTTTTACAGTTCACTTTTATATAGTGCAGAATTGTCAGTACCTACAAACCTGTCTCCAATGCCAAAGGAGGGAGCATCCAGGGTTGCCTATCCTGGATGTGTGGGTGCAGGCACAAGGGGAGGGAGGAAGGGTGCACCCTAAAAATGTCAGCAGTCACATATCAAACAGTGGAGTCAGGCTCTGTTATGAATGGAAATGCAGAGTGCTCTCTGTTAAATGAATAAGAAAATATAGTAATAGAAGCAGAGAGCCAAGGGGCAGACATGATAGCTCATACCTGTAATCCCAGTACTTTTGGAGGCCAAGGGAGGAGGATTCCTTGAGACCAGGAGTTTGAGACCAGCCTGGGCAACACAGCAAGACCTCATCTCTACCAAAAAAAATTAGCTAGGTGCAGTAATGCACACCTGTAGTCCCAGCTACTTGGGAAGCTGAGGCAGGAGGATATCTTGGACCCAGGAGTTCGAGGCTGCAATGAGCTATGTTTGCACCACTGTACTCCAACCTGAGTGACAGAGTGAGATCCTGTCTCCAAGAAAAAAGAAGAAAAAAAAGAGAGCCAAGCAAGAGGAAGAAATATTAACCAAAATAGTTTTAACTGCAGGCACAGACACCAGCCTCTTAAAGAGGAAATCCAAAACATCTCCCTGGTCCCAGTTGAAGCCATCACCACACACAAAGGAGAACATCCAGCATGTCACAGTCAGTAGGCAGAATGCAGCAGCTGGCACACTTCTAGGTCGAGATCAGCTAGGTTTATCTCCCTGTTGCCCCAGTGATTCTGGTCCTCTCCATCCTGAGAGCACATTTTAAGGAGCAAACAGCTAAAAAGTCAGTATGTTTCTAGATGGTGAGGAATAAAAAATTGGGAAGACAGTAGAAATGCAGAAAAATGGAGACAATCTCTACTCAATGGGATTACCCAAAGGCCTCCAGAGTAGTTTAAACTTGCAGACAACCCTTAAGGTAAAACCCCACAAATGCCAAAATTCAGTGTGCTCCATCCCAAGGGCCTTTAGTCGCCTGAGAGCGCTGTAGGCCCCTTTAAGCCATTAGAAGACTTTAATTCCTCCTTCCAGGGAGCCAGGAGGGTGGTAAGCTCAACGGGCCTATAAATTAAGTTACGAGTCCTATTTTCCCAGCAAAGCAAGTTTAGAGCATACCATATAATTCTCCAGACTTGACGTACCTCCACGAAACGGGGTGCCACTGAGTGTGGGATTACAGAAAGAAATTACAGATTTTCTAATAAATGCCTCAAACTGCCAAGAAAATTTGGTTCTCAGGATATTTTTTTCCTTTGTGGCTGAAAATAAACATGTCCTTTGCTTTACAGTTTCCTGAAATGATGACATTCTAGTATAATTGCAAATTCTTGTGACGGGTGAAGCGTATCTAGTGACTGCAGTGCTCAGTAAAGCACGTGAGTAACGGCTCAGGGCAGCCTCTCTCGGTGGACGTGGGTCCCAAGTCAGTCATCACTTTGTGCTTCGAAGGAGCACTTGGTCATGTGCTTTTCCACCAGATTATGATGGAAACATTTGCTCAGTCTTAAAAGCTCTCCATGTGCCTAAATGCAAAGTTTGGTGGTTAAATAAAGACTTAGCAAAGCCCTGTTTTCCCTATTAATGAAGTGAAGAGAAAGCCAAGTGAAATATCCACATGTATTCAAGTCATACACAGAGAATATTTCTTATAAGTTGGCTCAATCAGCTGGGAAAAAGACTTTATTACTACTTGCCAAGTAAAATGTTAAGACTGGAACTATGGAGTTGAAGTGAAACATATTCTAGAAGAGTTCTTTGGAGTGCTAAGAAAGCTAAACTTCCCAAATTTACCAGACCAATTGTGTGAGCATCCTCGCCAGCTATCCAGGATTGATGTGATTATTTCATATGGAAGACCAACACACAAGCATAGTGTAAACAAGCCATCTCATGCCTGTAATTCCAGCACTTTGAGAGTCTGAGGTGGGAGGATCGCTTGAGGCTAGAAGTTCAAGACCAGCCTGGGCAACATAGTAAGATTCTGTCTCTGTAAAAACAAAACCCAAGCCATCTCCAGAGCAGGGAACAGAAAACAAAATAGAAGAATGAAAACAAGAGAGGATTCTGGGAGTACAGTGACCTGAATACAGCTCCCAATCCGTCTTCCACATGTGCACTCCTGAGTTCAATCCATGTGCCTCTCTTGAAACAAAGGGCTCCCTACACCCCTAGAGGAGGGAACCCCTCTGTGATCAGCCTCCAGGGACTGCACTGATATTGGAGAGCAATGACAGGGGTCCTAGGGCAAGGACACAAGGACAGTCAACCCTGGAAAACTTGCAATTCACCTACGTTGCTGCGTGTGTTATGTGTAGATTTTCCTTTTTTGTTGCTGAGTAGTTTTCCTTAATTTGCGCATATCACGATTTGCTTATCCATTCACCGCTTGATAGACATTTGGATTGTTTCACATTTTGACCATTAAGGATAAAATCCAGCCTGACTTGGTAGCTCATGCTTGCAATCCCAGCGCTTTGGGAGGCCAAGGTGGGAGGATCACTTGACGTCAGGAGTTCAAGACCGGCCTATGCAACATAGTGAGAACTTGTATCTACAACAACAACAACAACAAAAAAATTAGCCGGGCATGGCAGCGTGTGCCTGTAGTCCCAGCTACTTGAGAACTGAGGCAGAAGGATAGGCTGAGCAGGGGGTCAAGGCTGCAGTGAGCTATGATCATGCCACTGCAGTCCAGCCTGGGGGACAGAATGAGACCCTCAACTCAATAAATAAATAAATAATGTCCTATAAAAATGAAAAGAAAAAAATCCTGGAAAACCATGGCCCTATGTGATTTGTATGCCCCAAGTAGGGACAGGAACTGCAGTGAGCAGGTTGACATCAGCCTCAAGTGAATGTACTTACTTTAGACAGAGATGGTGATGTCATTCCTAAGTATTCTGGCTTGTCCTTGCCCCTAAGAGGAGCTCAACAGCCCGATCATGTCCTCCCTGCCCCGAAAAGAATGAGGAGGTAAGACAACTGAGAGGCTTCCTCAAGGGACTTGGCAGAGGAACACAGCCCACAGAGATGGAGACACCTTGCTTTCACTACCCACAGGACTGCCACCATTCACCATGTGTCAACAGCCAGACCTGACCACAATGAAATGCAAGGAAAAAATAGCACTCCATAGAGCTCCGTGGGGAACAGACCATGATGGAGACTGGTGTGCAGGAGGTACTTCCAGGAGGACCTGTGGGGTGAGGGAAGTGGGGCTGGACAGAGAAACTGGGACTAGGATGTAGTCACAGCAAATATCTCAGGATAGCCCACCTCACTAGGATGGGGCAAAGCAGTCAGGTCCTTAATTCATGGTGCCCACTATTAGATGCTGTCTCACTTGGAGAAGAAGTTTCCCAAGGGCAAGCCCTGGGAGGGAATGCTGATAGCTGTGTTCTGTCCACTGCCCACAGCCTGAAAAACAACTTCTTCTGTCAGGGCTCTGGCAGCAAAAGCATGACACCTCAGCCCACCCTCAAGTCATTCAGACCTGTGTACTTCATATAACAGGGTTGGGGATCAGTTTCCCCAGGATTTTGATTGGTCTCATCTCCTGAAAAAAAGATGAAAGTTAGAGGAATGAATTGCAGCACTGTCCTTCCTGCAGAAGCAGCTGGTCTCAAAGCCAGCCCATCCCCTTCCACTGTCACCTGCTAAAGCTCCTCCATCCTTAGGCAGCACTTCTGCTGACCTAGATGGCTTAGCACAGTGGCCCAGACCCTCATCCTTTGGGGTTCTGAGCCCTGATGCAGGGCACAGCTGCTGCACGTGTCTATTTGATACCACAGTTGGGCAGGAGAACACCAAAAGACACCATAGCAAATCACCCAAGTGCCAAACATATTCTCCACTGTCACCAGTAAGTAACAATACCCCTTACTCTCTTCTGGTGACCAGGATCAAATGTCCCTGCCAGGACAGTGACGTCTTTCTGTGCTTGCTGTTCTCTTGGCATGAGTATGATGAGACTCTTGCTGTGTCCCTTCATGGAAGTGCTCTTCCTCTCGGAAACCAAGTTCTCTAGCCCATGAAGCCTAGAATTATGGGACAGGAAGCACAAATTCCCTGAGAGTCACTTGGCATGATGACTGAGGGGTCTCTCTAATTCTAATCTTTGTTTTCTGGATTCATATAGTCAACCTACTAGAGACACAGCAACACAATGGTTGTTGACTTAAGGTTCTTGATTTAAGTTGCCATCCTGTAGTCTAAAGAGTATGAACTGCCTAGACAGTCTACAGAATATCACAGTGGTCCATTGTGTCAATATATTGTAACATTGTGTTAATTGGACTGTATGAAATATAAGTATCAAGCAAGTTGGAGGCTCCATGGGGTAGGAAATAATGCCTGTGGATGAGTCAGGGGCCCATTAAATTACTTAATTTTTTAGGGCTTCAGTGTTCTGGTAGATGATCTCCAAAGAAAAGGAAATCTTATTACGTCCTGGAACTCCCATCAGTAAGGTGTGTGACGCATCCTGAAGAGAGTGCCTCATCCTAATAGAATATAATCTCCAAGATGGCACCTCGGCTCTGCTTTCAAAGGGCCACTCCAACACTCTGTGATACTGGCAACTCTGGGTGGAGCAATATGGGATAAGACCGGGGTATCCCATGGTCACATATCCACTGTTGTCCTCCTTTGCTATAAAGTGAGTCTCTTAGTCCAATGAAGTAATATGCAGGATCCCATGTCAGTTTATCAAACTCTGTAAGCCCGTAGATAGCAGTGATGGCTGAGGCCCTCTGGGCAGAAAAGGTGAACCCTGTATCCAGACTATTTTTCAAATCCAGTCAAGGAAAATTGCTCCCCCTTCCAAAAGAGGTCTACAAAGTTGACTTGCCTCCAACTGACTGGCTGCCCTCCTTCAGGGATGGGACTCTGATGAGGGCTCAGCACTGGTCTCTGCTGATGGTGGGTTGTGCATTCAGCACAGCCTTGGCAAGTGAGAGCCCATGCTGTTGTGCCCATGCATAGCTCTCAACTCTGCCACGATGTACCCCACTCAATGTTCACTGTCCCAGTACTGAGTGACTAACTATCAGAGGCTGGCTGGTGACAACTGGTCAGGTCTTTCTGTTTACTAGATTATTTTGTTTCCATTTCCATCTAGATGTTCACATGAGCAAGGATCTCCTACTTCTTGCTCATTCCTGTAGGTCCATCATGAATCTCTTGCTCAGACGTCCTCATCTTCAATTATCCAATATTTCTCCATCTAAGTATTTGACCAAACAAACAAGATATTCACCATTCCCCAGATGTACCTATTTATTTTGACCTAAAAGTTAGATTCTCAAGAGTAGAATATGCCGCCACCAGAATCTGAAGAGGCACTGAATTCCAGGATGTAATAACATTTCCTTTTCTTTGGAGGTCATCTCCCAGACCACCAAAGCCCTAAAAAATGTATTATTTTGATGGGCCCCTGAATCATCTACAGACACTATCTCCTACCCCATGGAGCCTCCAACCTACTTGATACTTATATTTCACTCAGTCCAATTAACAAAATGTCACGATATATTGACACAGTAGACCAATGTGATATTCAGTAGAATGACTAGGCGGTTCATATCTCTTCAGACTACACAATGGCAGACGGTAGGAACATTAACACAGCCCTGCACCAAAGCATACATACTGTTATTCATTCCAAAGCTTGTGAGCTATTTCTGGTTCTCCTTCCTATGGAAGGAGATAGAATAGAATACATTTGCCAGATAAATGGTCACATACCTGCATGTGAGGTAGCGTTAATCTGCTGTATCCAAGATGCCACAATTGACATGAGAGCTACAACTGGGTATTTGTTGAATTTGTGACAGTTCACACTCATGCTCCAGGATCCAGCTGGATTTTTCAGGCACCTGACTGTGAGTTAAAAGGAGATATGGTTTATTTATGTTTTTAATATCTATCGCTCCCTTGCAAGATGATATTTCTAATCACCTTTATTAAGGAACAATTTACATACAACAAAATGAATCCATTTTAAGTGCATAGGTTGATGACTTTTGACAAATGCATGAATCCATGTAATCACCACCACCACCACAACCAAAATATATTACAATTGAAATGTTCTATATGTTATTTTTGTTCCAATAGGTTCTTTTGTGACCTCTTTCAATTTACTATTTTGATGGAGGGGGAAAGTTTCAAAGGATTTCATCTACCTCTCTACTAGAAGGGTTCTTAACCTCCAGTCCTAAGATTCAAAGTGGGGTTCAGTCAAAATTCAGTCAACTGGCTATTATGTCCATTCCAATAATACACTAAGAAAGATGACCACCAGATGGGTTTGTGGAACCAGTAAACCTGAACTAGGACTTCATCTCTTATCTGGCACCCACATATGCTTCTAAGAGGAGACCGTGTTGATACATCAAGTCTGTTTCAATGTCCATCCCAAAATTTGTTTCAGCAGGCCTCAAAATGTCTGAGACTCCTCTTTTTCTCACTTTATTATGACTGTATGCTACAGCCATACATGGTTTTGTAGGTCCCTTCATCCTTAAGATCCAGCCTCTCCTTCAGTCAATGTTGTCCGTGTAAAAAGTGTCTCAGTTTTATAAATTGGACAGAGGATTGTGACTTTTTGTTGGGTAGTTGTCCTTAACCTCCTAGTCATCCATCCTTGACTTCTTTGATTGTGTGGAACAAGTAACTTCCTTGCTGACAGCCCAATCTATTGCTCATATTCTGTTAACCATCCCTAAAGATCTCTGTAGGTTTGGCACTCTTGGATGTCACTTTGACTTGCTGCTAATGATAGTTATTGTGCTTACTCTGCATCCTATCATACAGTACCAGCAGGGAGCCTAGTTCTGAAGCATCATTGCCTATTGTCAGCTCCAGACCACAGAAGAGGGCCACCACTAAGCTTTACAACAAGGCTGTGACCCCTCTCACCAGCACTTTTCTCATTCTATGGTAAATAAGCATACTCCATCCCCTCCCATATCACATAGTAGGCTGCTGAATTTGCTGGCCTTGTGTAGAATATCCATGCCCACATTTCTGGGTCTTTGGGGCCCTTAAACTATTGGCCATCATAGTTCTAGTATTTTATCTTTACATGGACTGAGCCATCATGTTTACCCAACTTCCTAGAGCAAATTTAGTAGGGTCTTAGCACTGTCTCTTGGGACCCTCTTAGAGTCTTAAATCCTATACATCAGAAGAGTGCCCATATCAATAAATCTCCCATATCCAGATTTATGTTTCACCCTCATCAAGCCAGTTCTTTCAGGTTTCAGAACCACATGTATTCTCCTGGCTACTGCCCAGACATGTTAGCAGGATCCAGCAGCCACCCTCAGGACATGATTCTCCTCTTCCCTCAGCAGGCTGTGTATCCCCTGAGTTATTGGTCTGTAGCCACACAGCCAGGTGGTGTTTCTTCTGAGTGGGGTGCATGTTGTGCTCCAAAATGGAGGACTTTGTCTCATGCTCAAGTGAGAAGGGAATGCTAGCTTTTGACAAAGAGTGGGCCACTTCTGCAAGCCCAAAGAGTTCAGGTCAATCTGGAGATTCAAGATTCAAGGTTTTCAAGCACATCTTCCTACATGTCCCCGTTCCAAGTCTCAGGTTCTTATTCTTCCCCAGTCAAAACTCTAACATAAGGTTAGCCAACCTCTCAGAGTTGAAAATGTAATCTTCCTTGGTGCCCTATTTATAATTAAATTTTGTAGCCAAATCTCAGCTTTCTCTACCCTCCATTTACAGAAAACAAATGTCTTTATATGCTACCAAGTAAGCCTGTTTGGTGATTAATTATTCCCCAAATTATCTTTCTCTATTGTATTAACGGCTCCCAGCAACAGAAATCCTGATTCCAAAGTCCTTATAATCACCACTCTCAAGTATCTGAGCTATTCCTCTACCAGTGCATGCAGTACATACACATATACCATCCCTCCTTAGCTCCAGGTACAGATTAGGAATTTTGCCAAGACAGTATGCCATGGACTATCATGCTCCATCTCACACCAGTGATGGCCAACCTGCAACAATCTTGTTGCAGATTGTGTTCCTTGGGAAACAAATTCTGAGACTCTGAGATTTGCATGTCAGAGGTTTATTGGGGAGTACTTCCTGAAAAAACACCTGTCACGGGTGAGGAAGCAGGATTAGGCAGAGGGAGAAGTATCAATGAAATGTAGTTGCGATGGATGGAAGCCTCAACCAGTCTCACTGGGAGCTGTTGGAGCTGAGATGCTCTCTCAGACTTGCCTCAATTGAGGCAGGACTTTGTACCACGCATCAGCCAGTCTGGGGACGTGGGATCTTCCCAGGGAGGAAACATGGCCTGAGCCAGTCAACTCTCTTCCGCTGGGGGCAATTCCTGGGGAGCAACTCATCTGTGAGTTGTCAGCAACCAACTTTCCCAGGAGATGGAGAAGAAATAACATCTGGATCTTTTGATCACTGATCAAAGAGGGATTTCTACTCAGAGGACAGTTAAAGCACACAGAACACATGCCCAGTTAGCTAGAATTGCTGACAAAGTTTGAGATCCATTTGTGAACAATAATGACTACTTAATGCTATTCCCCTGAGGCTAAAAATTGGAATTTCCCAGCTATACAAGGAGGTGACAGGTCTTGCTGCTCACAGTTTGCTCTTTCATCCTCCGTAACTTGCATTATCTGTTCTGCTTCATTCACGGTCTGGTTGGAGCGTATTCTTGAGTATTTTCACAGATCTCACACAGGATGATCTGAAATAGCAAATGTCATCACATACCTTTATTCCTGCAAGAGTCTCCAAAACTTTCCAAAATCTCAAGTTACAGTCCTTTTTACTTTTAACCTAAAGAAATTATTTCAAATTACATTTTAATAAAGTTTTAGCTATTATTGGCAGTGATCTGCATGACTGGATTTTTTGAGGGAGAGAACAGGGTCTCCCTATGTTGCCCAGGCTGGTCTTGAATTCCCAGTGATTCTCCCACCTCAGCCTCCCAAGTAGCTGGACCCACAGAAGCACACTGTATGCCTGGCTCACTTGATTGGATTTAATGTGGGTTAGTCACCAATAGAACAATGTTGTCCTAAACAGTTTGAGTATACCTCTGAGTGTGAGGCTGTGCAGTGACCACAGGCATGAACATTGTCTCAATTCTTGTCTGAGACAGCAATAGGCTGCCTCCAACTCCATGTATAGTACATAATGAGGACTTCAGAACTTTAAAAGGGAGTGTCACTTAGCCCAGGACCTGGTTGCCACATGATTTCATAGAGGTTTCCATTTCTTTGGCTTTTAAGGTATTTACATATTTTCCTACCCTACCTAGCCCTTACTAAAGACCTTTGAACTTCATGGAATTCCACTTTCTTTCCATATTTTCTTATTTGGTAATGATATAATTACTTCAGACATTAAAATGATGTTTAACTGGATTGAGTATCACAAGACTATCTGAGCCCACAGTTACAACTTTTAAGATGGTCCTTCCACTGACACCTATTTAACATACATTTGCCACGCTTCATCAGATTTAAGGTATATATTTTTTCATTCATTAATGTCCCTGAGATCAGGGTGAGTCTTCAAATTGCTGTCAGCTGGGAGTCAGTCTTTTTTTTTGAGTTGGAGTCTCACTCTGTTGCCCAGACTGGAGTGCAGTGGCCGCTCCCGGCCACCACAGCCTCGACCTGCTGGGCTCCGGCGATCCTTCCGCCTCAGCCTTCCGAGTAGGCGGAATTACAGGCATGCGCTACCATGCCCGGCTGATTTTTTTATTTATGGTAGAGATGAGGTCTCGCCAAGTTGCCCAGGCGGGTCTCGAACCCGCGGGCTCAGGTTTTTTTTTGAGTCGGAGTCTCACTCCGTCACCCAGGCTGGAAGGCAGTGGCAGGCTCACAGCCACCGCAGCCTCAACCTGCTGGGCTCAGGTGATCTGCCTCAGCCTTCCAAGTAGCTGGAACCACAGGCGCTCGCCACCACACCCGGCTAATTTTTAATTTTATTTTACTGTAGAGACGAGGTCTCGCCAACTTGCCCTGGCTGGTCTCGAACCCGTGGGCTCAGGCAGTCCACTCGCCTCGGCCTCCCAAAGTGCTGGGATGACAGGCTGAGCCACCGAACCCGGCCAAGTCTACTTTTTGAATGTTTGATTCTTGTCTTTCTGCTATATTATTATTTTAAGCCATGATTTAGACGATGCTCTGGGAAAATATAATCTGCTTTGCAACATGATTCTCAGAAACACATTGCAGCAAAAAGGAGGAGATTCGTTTTATTCCCTTTCAATCAAATGAGCTTTTATTCTTTTCCCTTTTTGCCTGGTTTTGGTCAGGTGGGATGTTTCCTGTTACCTGTTCGCTAATAATACCTAATGTCTCCCCAGGACTTGTTCGTGTCACCTTGGCTCTGCTTCATTGGCTCTTGGTCATCCTTCCTGCTCTAGTCACTTGGGTTCATTATTTTCTGACAGCCAGAAGAATGGTTTAATCACAAAATAACAAAAGCTCATTGTAAAATGAGCCTCGTGGTCAAGCGCTCATCAAAGGGTGCTTTCTTGGCCAGGATTTAAGTAAAAGAAGTGACTGCCTCTGTTTGTACCCTGAGCCTACGTGGCTGGAAGTCAAGTAGGTGTCAGCATGTCCCCTTTTATTTTGTTTCTGTTTTCCTTAAACCCAACAAGTTTAGCAATGATCTCACCAAGTAAAAGTGTTCAGCTACATTAGAATTCAGATGTATTCTTCGTTCATTTAGCAAATATTTATTTATTTACTTCCTTATTTAAGTAGAGGTGGGGTCTTGCTATGTTTCCCAGGCTGCTCTCCAACTCCTGGGCTCAAGCGGTCCTCCTCCCCCGGCCTCCCAAAGTGCTGGGGTTACAGAAATAAGCCACTGCGCCTGGCCCTCAACTAGCTAATATTTATCCAAAATGTGTAGATTATCGGTTGAAAAATGAGTCTAGAGTTGACTCGGCTCAGCTAAGGAAAGCATTCCTAGTCTCTGCCTCCCCAAGATCTAATGGGTTTTGGTTATAGTTGGTACATTTGATGGTGTCACCCGCATACATAATGCCTTATGCAGTTTTTAATGTCTAAAGCTACTGGGGATATTAAATTAATTATCCCCCACTTGTCTTTTAGAATAACAAAGGGAAACAAATCTCGGTCGGAGATTTTGCTTCTGGACCAGAATTTAACTTATTAATGCAACGATGCAGAGTGTGCCAGCGCCAGAAATGGTTTATCAGGATTTAGCTCTTCACAATCTCCGTCAGCCTGCCCATCCCCAAACCAGCTCGTTAGATTAGAATCTTATTACAATCTGGATGCTTCGTGTGCAGACTCAGCTTCATCCGCTTTCGACCAGATTCCCATCCCAGGTCCCTCCTGTCTACATCTTCCAGAACTTTCATTTGTCCCCTCCCACTTTTCCTCCACAGCATCCTAGCTCCAACCTCCCAAGTGGCCAGTTGTTTCAAGGTCATCCTGAAGGACACCGCGGCCAGTTACCATGTAGAAATAGGTGTGCAGTAAAGCCACCACCACCACAGGCATAAACATACTAAGCATGTCTGTCAACCAGAAAACTCAACTATTTTCACAGAAGAATGTCTTAACATCTACTTCTATTCAATACACACATATATTCTGTTGTTTACTTTTTTTTTTTTTGAGTTGGAGTCTCACTCTGTCGCCCAGACTGGAGTGCGGTGGTATGCTCTGGCCACCGCAGCCTCGACCTGCTGGGCTCTGGCGATCCTTCTGCCTCAGCCTTCCAAGTAGCTGGAACTACAGGCGCGCGCTACCACGCCCAGCTAATTTTTTGATTTATTGTAGAGACAAGGTGTTACCAAGTTGCCCAGGTGGGTCTCGAACCCACGGGCTCAGGCAGTCCACTTGCCTCAACCTCCCAAAGTGCTGGGATTACAGGCTGAGCCACCGAGCCCTGCCTGTTGTTTACTCTTGAGTAAAATTTCTAGCTAACAGAGACAAATATTATTGTACTATATTGATACCCAGAAGCACCTTTCCCCTTAAGCTTGCACCTAAAACTCCATGGATTGCCAATTGATAGTTTTCCTTGTTCCTGAATCGGTAATACTTACATTTTCTACTGTCTCTGCATGTGAGACTGAGTGCAAGAACAAGATGTTGACTGGAAAGCAGAAATATTTTATAGACGTTAAACCACCAACTGCTGCATTGAGAAGATGCTCGAACCTGCGGTCCGCACCGCCCCGTCTGAGTCTGGGCGTGCCTGTGATTAGGAAGACAAGCTGCAGCCGCATTGGGAAAATTGTGTGATCCTTGTGGGAGAAACTGGAGCCTGAGCTCAATGATTATCGTATATCAGACAGTTTCTATGGGAAAAAAAAAACCCTCACAGGGATTTGGCAGAATTCAGAACACAATCAGCACCATAGGATTCGTGCTGGAGAACAATCTTTGAATGTAAGGGGCACAGGAAAATTTTACATCGTACTGAACAACAGAAAACTCCCACTGGAGAAAAACCATTTGAATGCAAGTAAGGTAGGAAAGTGTTTCCACGAAGCTCAGATCCTATTAGACTCAAGAATTTCTGTAGTGAAGAGAAATTCTGTGAATGTTATTAATGTAGGAAAACCTTTAACCAGAGTCCAAACCTTAAACAACATTATGTAATTCGTGCAAGAGATAAATGTCGTTAATGTGGAAGAGCTTTCAGGGAAAATTAAAACTCATTCACTAGATGGTAGTTCATATTGGACAGATTTTTTTTTTTTTGAAGTCAGGGTCTCACGTGATCTGCTGCCCAGGCTGGAGTGCAGTAGCACAACATGGCTCACTGCAGCTTCAACCTTCTGGGCTCAGGCGATCCTTCTGCCTCAGCCTCCCGAATAGCTAGGACTACAGGTGCTTACCACCGTTGTCACTACAAAAAAATTTTAAAAATTGTTTTGGGCCAGGTGCGGTGGCTCAAAGCCTTAATCCCAGCACTTTGGCTGAGGCAAGGGAATTGCCTGAGCCCAGGGGTTCGAGACCAGCCTGGGCAACTTGGTGAGACCTCATCTCTACAATAAATTAAAAAATTAGCCGGGTGTGGTAGCGTGTGCCTGTGATCCCAGCTACTCGGAAGGCTGAGGCGGAAGGATCGCCGGAGCCCAGCAGGTCGACGTGGGCGTGCCACTGCACTCCAGCCTGGGCGACGGATTGAAACTCCAACTCATAAAAAAAATTTTTTTTTTTTTTGTGGTGGAGATGAGGTCTTGCTATGTTGCCCAGGCTGGAACTTCGAATGTTTTGAATGTATCCTTCATTCTGGCCTCATATCTTGTTATTCAGTATCAGAGAATTCACACTGAAGAGAAACTAGATGATTGTAAAGGGAGTAGGAGAGGTTTAGGCAGGTCTGGGGCTTCCCAGGCACCAGGAATCCACAGGAGGGAGGCCCTGTGAGTGCCACGACTGTTGGAGACCGTCAGTCGGTGCTCAAATCTGGGGCCACATCAAGTCATTTGTACAGAAGAGAAACCATACAAGTGTGACACAGGTGGGAATGAATCCTGGGAAAGTGTAAAACGTATTCAAAGTCGGGTGCAGCCGCACACCTGTAGTCCCAGCTATTCGAGAGGCGGAGGCAGAAGAATCACTTGAACCCAGGAGTCTGAGGATAGGTGAGCAGGATGGCAAGACTCCACTTCTTAAAAAAAGAAAGCCACCGCATCGCTAACAGCCCGGGAAAGCGGGGTGAGTGGAGGATGTTCCGGTCCTGGGGGACCTGGGCCGCTGAGATAGGGGCGTGTGCACCGGGAGGTCTAGGCGGGAGGAGCGTTCAGTCATGGTGGCGCCCACCTGCTGTCATGCATGCCCTGCCCTATGGAGTTCCCATGCTGAGTGATCCTGAATTGGAAAAAAAAACTGAAAGCGAATAAGATTCCTTTAGAGTCAGAATATGAGAAAATAAAAGACTCCACTTTTGATGACTTGAAGAATATTCAAGGACCCAGGCCTTGGAAAGATCCTGACCTCCTCCAAGGAAGAAATCCAGAAATTCTTAAGACTAAGACAACCTGACTATACTGATTCCCTTTTTTTTAAAAAAATGAAAATGTTATTATATGGACTGCCCACTACATACTTTTATCCAGTGGAAAAATTCCAGGCCTGTAGAAACCTGGATGTGAGTAATTTGATGGCAGATAATCTTGATAAACAATGAAGTATAGGTCTTTATACCTGCCAGCAATTCTATTTGCAAATAAAAGTAACAGTGTTGGCCACATATATTTTACACCTTTCAATAAAAAATGTGAATCCTGTTCCTAAAAAAAAAAAAACCACCTTATTTAGCATCAAATAATTCATACTGGATAGAAACTCTATGCACAAAGCATGCAGGAAATTATCTGGAGGAAGTTCAACCCTGTCTCATTAGAAAATTCCTACTGGAGGAAAAAACCCTAGAAGTACAAGAAATGTGGGAACGCCTTCAGTTGGTGGTAAAGTCTGATTCGTCATCTAAGACTTCATAATGGAAAAAAACCTTTGAATGTGAAGGATGTGGAAGAGCTCTCAACTCAAGCTCACCTCTTTTTCTTTTCTTTTTTTTTTTTTGAGTTGGAGTCTCACTCCGTCGCCCAGACTGGAGTGCAGTGGCCGCTCCGGCCACCGCAGCCTTGACCTGCTGGGCTCCAGCGATCCTTCTGCTTCAGCCTTCCAAGTAGCTGGTACTACAGGCGTGCGCTACCATACCCGGCTAATTTTTTTGATTTATTGTAGAGACAAGGTCTTGCCAAGTTGCCCAGGCGGGTCTCGAACCCGCAGGCTCAGGCAATTCACTCACCTTGGCCTCCCAAAGCGCGGGATTCCAGGCTGAGCCACCGAGCCTGGCTCTTTTCTTTTTTTGAGACAGGGTCTCACTCTGTTGCTGGAGTGCAGTGGTGCCATCATAGCTCACTGTAGCCTCAAACTCCTGGCCTCAAGTGATCCTTCTGCCTTGGCCTCCCAGATTGTCAGTTGTACAGATGTGAGCCACCACACCCAGCTAAAGCTCGCCTCTAATTACCTATCAGAGAATTCATAGTGAAGAATGAATTTGGGGACGCTTTCTGAGGACACTAAAGGTTTATCAAACATCAAAGCATTTATCCCAAAGATTAGTTCTGCAGACATAAGATGTGTAATGTGCCCACTCACCTCTCATTCCAGAGTTCATAATCTTCCCCTTTCCAAAATCTCTTAGTACTGTATACTTCCATAATGCCATTTAGCACATGGTTTTGCATTTTGACTTGTATGAGGTTTTCTCCCATATTGTGGACTCTTTAATACACAGTTATGAAATTTAAGAAGTAATAAATATAAGAAAGCAGGGATCTTTGGACGTCCAGAACGCCATAAGGCATTGAAGGAGCTTGACGGCCAAGTCAGAGGGTCTGTTTCAAACGAGCTGGAGGTCTGGTGGCAGTGCTGTCACCGCTGACTCTAACATCACTGCAGGATGCAAACAGTTGTGTCCTGTAAACTGGACACTCTTGGAAGCTACGGTCCCCCATTGTTGAGGATTACTTCAGATGGGTAATGGTTGGACAACTGTGCTTAAGTGCAGAGTTTAATGGAACAATCCTCATTTTTAGGGTACATTAGGAGGACGCCAGTGTGATGAAAGGCACCGGTTTGTTTTATATCAAAATCTTAGAATTTTATAACTGGCAGTGATTGACCATCTTTAATTCAGCTGCGCATTTTTAAAAATGACAAAACATGATCCAACAGGCCAGGTAATTTTCTCAAGGTTTAGTATGAATAGCTAAGAATGGAAGCCTTTCTAGGTCTCTTGACTCTATAAATTGCCTACCGCAATTTTTCTATGCACCGTTCTCTCTTTTGATAAGTGGTAGATCAACTTTTTAAAAAAAGAAATTTTGATGTAAAACCATCTGCGTCTGGTCAAGAGTCAGGTAGCTCAGTTCTTTAGGGAGAGGGATGCCTGCATGAGCTAGATTACTCAAAGTGTTCCGGTATAAAAGACACCCCCTCCCACCTCTTGGGAGAGTTCGGATGCTAGAAAGGATATTCCAGAAGGCCAGCTGTGACTAGGGGCTGAATAGAAGCTGTTTCCTCTGAAAAATAAGATCATATCAAGCTGCGCATTGAACCTTCCTAAATGTCAAGATCGTTCAGATATTTTTAAAACTCTGGGCTTTTATTGATTTAGCAACTGAGAGGATGAAAGCCACGGAAGAGTGTCAAGAAATCATACTTTTGTTCGGTGTTGAATTGCCTCAGCTTTCTGTGTGTTATGAACGGAATTGTGTCAGTCCTAACCTCCAGGACCTCAAAATGTGACTGTATTTGAAGATGGGGTCTTTAAAGAGGAAGTTAAGTTAAAATGAGGTCATTAGGGAGGGCCCTAACCCAACCTGACTGGTGTCCTCATAAGAAGGGGAGATTAGGACACAGGCACACACAGTGGGAAGATGATGGGAAGACATTGGGAAGACAAGCGGAGGAGAGAGGCCTCAGAACAACCCCACCTTCCAATACCTTGTTCTCAGACTATGGTACTTGGTTATGGTGACCCTAGCAAACTAATATAATATGCAAAAGTCAACTAGCTCATGCCTTTTTATAATGATACAGAAACAGTCTTTAAAAAGTCCTGGAGAGTGCACAATGCAATCTTCCTTTGGGTTCTGCTTTCCTATTCCAGAACTTTCCAGATCTGATTCCCAGGCAAGACTTGTGTATCCCTGGCCCCTTTGATGGTGCACTGATTCCCTTTTAGTTGGTGGAAAGGTTCAGCTCAAGCAGCCTCTCCAGCACCCTCTCTGTCTTGGCTAGGTGTCTCTTCTGTGTATTTCCTCAGGGTCCTCTGCTTTGAGCTCTCACAGCACTCATCATTCTCAGTCATAAGCATCTCTGTCCATTTTTGCTTTAAAAATTGTGACTTCTTTGAGTCAGGGACTAAAGTTCATTTAAAAAATTTTGTTTAGAGTCTGGGCTCGCTATGTTACCCAGGCTGGAGTGCAGTGGTTATTCACAGGCGTAATCATAGTGCAATATGGCCTCCACCTCCTGGGCTCAAGGAATCTTCCTGACTCAGTCTCCTGAGTATCTGGGACGACAGGCATGTGCCACTGTACCTGGCTTGAGGTTCATTTTTATATCCCCTAGCCCAGTGCCTAATACATGCAGTACTCGAGGCCTGTCTTTTGGTTTTGTTTTGTTTTTGTGAATGAAGAAGACACAGCCCTTGCCTTCTTGCTCCTCTTGCCAACAAGACAGAATGACAAATCCTACAGCGACGCAGTGTATAGGGTTTCAGGAACTCCAAAGAGGAGCAACTAATGAAAGGATGGAACAAGAGCGGGAAGCCATTTTTTATCTTGTTCTTAAACCCTGACACAATGATGGGAAAGTAGAGGCTATGTCCGGGAGAAATGCATCCTCTAGGTGAAGATGAACTTTGCCAACTTTGTCTTTCTAGAAGCCCAAACCTCTCCAGCATGACCAGTGTCAGCCCAATGTATAACTTCCTGAGGGTGGTGAGATCCATGACTCAGTGCCCGGTAACCAGGACACCCCTCA
This sequence comes from Tarsius wallacei, assembly GCA_963574415.1. Classification (NCBI taxonomy): domain Eukaryota; kingdom Metazoa; phylum Chordata; class Mammalia; order Primates; family Tarsiidae; genus Tarsius; species Tarsius wallacei. The sequence goes on from CAUYQG010131370.1 coordinate 29,229, forward strand.
GGGTCTCCAAGACATCTGCCAGTGGTCAACAAGGAAGGCACGGCAGCCACGTCTACCTGACTGCAACATCTCCAGGGGAAAGGATTTAAGCTAGGGCTCGGGGGATGTTGGCCCTCCTCCTGTTTGTGGAAAGTGATCTCTTTCTTAAATAAATCTCTTCATCTTTCGTCTCTTTGTGTGTGCAATCTTTGCATGACTCGGAACTCTGGTGACCAGTGCGCACCTCCAGCACGCCAGCTCCGGCAGTGTGGTGCCCCTCCGTGTCCATCCATCCACCCTCACCCTCCGTACCCTAACAACTAACTCTGCTTGGAGGATATAGGAAGGTGTTTGCAGAGGTGACATTTGAGCTGGGTATTAAAGGATAAGCTGGTTAGGTGGAGAAGGGCATTTAAAGCAGTGTGAAGAAGTGTTTGTGTGTTGTGAACACTCCCACTTCCCAGGTTACTCCGGCCAACCTTCCCACCAAGGGCAACTAAAAATGCTGGATGAAGTCTGAAAAGCACTAAAGATGCAACAAGACAGTGAAGACTTACCGGGCTAGAATTTAGATGAGAACACCCAGAAGGGTCAGCAAACGTTTAAGAAAGCCTGCTCTTACCCTGAAGACATTTGCCAGCCCAGCAGGGAACTATTGTGACACTGAGATGCAGTTTTGCTCACTCACCTCACAGCTTGAGAGGGTCACAATGAGAGTCCAGGGGGCCAGGTGCGGTGGCTCATGCCTATAACCCCAGCACTTTGGGAGGCTGTGGTGAGAGGATTGCCTGAGCCCACAGGTTCAAGACCAGCCTGGGCAACTTGGCGAGACCTCATCTCTACAATAAATCAAAAAATAGTCGGGTGTGGTGGCGCATGCCTGTAGTTCCAGCTACTTCGAAGGCTGAGGGGAAAGGATCGCCTGAGCCTAGGAGGTCGAGGCTGTTGTGGCCATAAGCATGCCACTGCCCTCCAGTCTGGGCAACAGAGTGAGACTCCAACTTAAAAAAAAGAGATAGAGAGATAGCCCAGGAGACACCTAAAGTGAGACATCAGGTCTGCATCAACTGTTAAACATAATTTTTAAAACTCAAGCGTTTTCAATTGTGCTTACTCTAATATGTTTACTCATAGCTTTACCATCGTTATTCTTTCTTCATTCCTGATGTTCCAAGTTTCCTTCTTTTATCATTTCCTTTCAGTAGGAAGAATTTCCTTTAGCCATTATTTTAGGGTAGGCCTGCTGAAAACATTTTTCTTCGTTTTTCTTCATCTGGGAATGTCTTGATTTTCCTCTTCGTTCCTATGGGTATTTTTCTGGATACAGAATTCTGGGCTAACAGATCTTTTCTTGCAGCACTTGAAAAATGTTGTGCCACTTATTTCTGGCTTCCATGGTTTCTGGTGAGAAATATGCTATCGTTCAAACCATACCTTTGGGTGATGCATTTTTCCTTTCAAGAAGTATCATACCTGCTTTCAAATTTTTTGTCTTTAGTTTCCAGAAGACTGATTACAGTGTGTCCTGGTGTGGATTTCCATGCATTTGTTGAATCTGTAGTTTCCACCTTTTGCCAAATTGGGGGGAAGTTTCAACCACTATTTCTCTGAATATTTTTTTCAGCCCCACATTCCTTTTCTCCTAGGACAACAATGACAAGAATGTTAGATCTTTTGTTATTGCCCCATGAGTCTGTTAACTTTTATTTTTCAATTTTTCCTCTGTTGCTCAGTTTAGTTACTTGCTACCAACCAATCTTTGTTTACTGATTCTTTGTTACTTCCACTGTGCTACTGAGTCCATTCAAGGAGCTTACTTTTGTTGTTTTTTTTCAGATCTACAATTTCCATCTGACTCCAATTTATAGCCTCTATATCTCTGTTGAAACTATTTTTTTCATTTGTTTCTTTACTTGTTTTTTCTTTGAGTCAGAGCCTCACTTTGTTGCCCAGGATGGAGTGCAGTGGCACACTCAGGCCACCGCAGACTTGACCTGCTGGGCTCAGGCAGTCCTTCTGCTTCAGCCTTCCAAGTAGCTGGAACTACAGGCATGCACCACCACACCCAGCTAATTTTTTTGGGTTTTTTGAGTTGGAGTCTCACTCTGTCGCCCAGGCTGGAGTGCAGTGGCATGCTCATGGCCACCCCAGCGTCAATTCACTGGGCTCAGGCGATCCTTCCACCTCAACTT
>CAUYQG010131371.1:0-20468 GCA_963574415.1 Tarsius wallacei
ACATACGTCTCAGAGTCTTCAACAAAAATACAGCAAGACTCTCCCCCTCCCTCTCCCTCTCTCTCTCTCTCTCTCTCTCTCTCTCTCTCTCTCTCTCTCTCTCTCTCTATATATATATATATATATATATATATATATATATTCAATATATATGTGGAGAAAAGCAAGACCCAGTATATATTCAGTTAAAAAAACTTCTGGAGTGAACTTGCTTATTACTTTTAAAGTAAACTTTTGCGAAGTCTGACATGCATACAAAATAGTGCACACTCGTAAGTGAACGGCATGAACACCACTGATACATTTTGATTTTGGACTGTATATAAATGGCATTATGCAGTATGTACTTTCTTGTTTCTGGCTTCTTCTGCTCAGTATTGTTGAGATGCATCCATATTTTGTATAGTTGTAGTGTGTTCATTCTTTTTTTTTTTTTTGAGTTGGAATCTCACTCTGTCGCCTAGACTGTAGTGTAGGGGCCGCTCCCGCCACTGCAACCTCTGGGCTCCGGAATTACAGGCACGTGCTACCATGCCCGGCTGGTTTTTTGATTTTTATTGTAGAGATGAGGTCTCGCCAAGTTGCCCAGGCGGGTCTCGAACCCGCGGGCTCAGGCAATCCACTCAAAGCGCGGGATTACAGGCTGAGCCACCGAGCCCGGCTGTTCATTCTTAATGCTGTGTAAAATTCCATTGTGTGACTGTGTCATAATTCATCCATTGTATATTTATGGTTACTTGGGTAGTCCTGGCTTAGACTTATACCATTTATTACTTGTATAATTAAAAATGGTGTTCAAAAGCCAGCAACATCAACTCAATTTAACTTTGAAATGAATAATCTTTAAATTAGCAAAAGACTTACTGTGCTAATTTTGCTACAAGTTTTCTACTTTCTGGTGCTTTTATTCCATCCTGACCTGTCATGAATCTTCAGATTTGGGGACGGCTAACCATATTATTGATGATGTTCAGCCTGTTTTTTTTTCTGCAGGCATAAGTACTTTGCCTTATCTGGTTCAGAGACTTTCATTCCCTTTACTGTCATTTTGCAGTAGAAACAGCCAGCTCACTTCCCCATTCCAACATAGACACTCTTGAAAACTTTCCAGAAGACCTATCCAGCAGTCAGTCATTGAGCAACTCCTGCTGTTTGTAATAAAAAAACCAAAAGCTTATGTAAAAAAGCCTCATAGCCGCAAAACCCTGCGCTATGTAATGTGGGGCAGATTTTATGAAGCGAGCTAATCCCTTTGCATTTTTTTATTTGTTTGCTATAACGTGAGTGTAATGCCCTCCACTCCTGTCTCCATTTCCTGCTGTCTTTCTCAGTTACTTTCTCAAAGGACCCTGCAGCAAGAAATGAGTGAATGGACGAGGACTTTGCAGATTAAAGCGTGGATGTTGATGAGATGACATGGGTGAATTAAGTGATACTAATAATACATTTTTTGTTTGTATCATTTTGTTACATATCATTTACCATATGTGGTTTGAAATATATATACATGGTAAAGCATTCTTTTGAGTTTTGATTACAACTCTATCACAAAACTCACACTTTTAGGGTATTATGTACTTAAAAAGAAACTTGCATTTTACCTTAACATAGTAACATCGGCTAAATGGGCATAGGAAGACTAAGCCATTGAAATTGAGAAAATTAAAATTACAGACCTCGATACAGGAAGCTATGAATAGGTAAATTGGTTTTTAGGTCATGTTAAGCATTTATTACCCTTACAAAATATTCTCCACAATCCTTTTTGAGCAGTTGCTGCTGTATATTTGACTGGTATGTAGACAACATTCTGGTTGCCAAAATATGTTCTTTTCAAATTTGTGCTTAAGGTTAGTGGAGCCTCGGGCACAGCTTGAATAGGAAAGTGACAAACTGACACTAGAGGACGAAGCGGAAGAAGAACCTCCCACCACCCACCACCAGCAGCAACAAACGGCTTCTAGCTGTGGCAGGTCTAGTGGCTCACGGTGCTGGGTGCTGGCACAGAATCGGTTCTGCGAGACTCATGCGGTGTTTTATTGGAATGCGTTTGGCTCCCCTGCTACTTTTAAGCCCTTCCGACTCTGGGTTTCCCTTTTCTTAAAAGACAGTTTCTAACAATGTGTTTCTTTTAAAGCCAGTAATCAATTGTAAAAGAAAACTGGGAGCCTGTTGAATCTTTTGTAGGACATAGAAAAATGATAGTCTTTATTGTAGATACAAATGTTTATATTATTTTAAATAAAACACGATACTCAACGATGTGAGCATTTCTTCTGCATTTATTAAATGCCCTCAGTTGCATTGTTAATATGCTGGAATAGTACAAGATTAGTGCTGTTCATCTGTAACAACCTATTGGGTAGAGATTTTGCTTTCAGATACTATCGTTATATCATCACACAAATAGAAAATGACATTTTCCCACCTATCAAGGCAGGTGCAGCTTTCTTTTTTTTATTGTAAAGGTGTGACCTCCTCAACAAGGGTAACTGCTTAATGAACATTTGTGTACCTAACCCTGAATTGTACCCCACATTTTTAAAATAAAAAAAAAAATTAAAAATGGTGTAGGGTACAATTCAGGATTAGGTATACAAGTGGCCATCATACGTAAAGTTTGGGCCTTCCTTTGGTTTCTACTTTGCCTGATTTCAGATCAGTTACCCTTATTGATGTTGTGTCCCTCTGCCTCCGCCCTAGCGGTATCCCGCTACTGCCAATCCCTCTCTTATAGTATTATGGTAAATGTTCAAGGTCTGCTTTTGAGTGAGAACGTGTGGTATTCTGTTCTTTGTTTCTGTGAAAGATCACTGAGTAGGATAGACTCTAAATCCTTCCAAGTTGCTGCAAAGTCCATATGTTTGTCCTTCTTCATGGCCACATAATAGTCTATCGTGTATGCGTACCACATTTTTTATATCTGGTCCAGTTTCGATGAGCAGCATGGTTGGTTCCATGTCTTTGCTGTTGTGAATAGTGCTGCGTGTGCAGGTATCTTTTCTGTAGAATACTTTGAGTTCCTCTGGGTATATTCCCAGCAGGGGGATTGCTGGGTCATACGGAAGGTCAGTGTCTAGTTTTTTTTAGAAATTGCAAGGCGTAACTTTCAGTGAAGTGTATTTAGCTGTTAAAAGTTTGCAAGCAGCCCACTAGTTGAGGCATGATGCCATTTTGACTGCTAACCAGTGAAGTTTTTCTCCCCCCCTTGTAGATTACCAGTGCTCAACTAGTGAACCTTTAGCTGTACGAGAGTCCATACTTATAAAGGCATTCACTGTTTTACTAAAGACTGTGTAATGCATTGCATATTAATTAATAAGATGCTCTTGTATAAATACTGTCCCTAAACTGTACTTAGTGGAATTTTCCTTTCAGATCAATAAAATATTAACAATTTATTCATGCAACTAGAAAAATATGGAATGTTCTATATTTTCAGCATGTTTCTTTTATTTTTTCTTACTTGTTACAGAGTCATGAGCAAGTATGGAAACAAAACTTTGATAATTTCTTGTTATATTTTTGACAGTGTGGATCATACATGAAAATTTTGAATTCATCCTACTTTCTAAAGGAGAAAACTAAGTTATATATGAGCCCTCTCTTGGGTGCTGTGTTACTATTAGTATTACAGCACTGATGCTTATAGAGGTAGCCCCCTCCCGTGATGTGACACTGCTCTGATGGCCTGCTAGTACGTTGGGTACTATAGTAGCTTCTTGAGTGCTATCCAGGGCCTTTTTCTTTCTGTTTGTCATACTGCTTCCCTCTCTTTATACCCCTCCCCTCCCTCAGCCTTTAAGAATAGCCCATACAGCCAGGCTCGGTGGCTCAGCCTGTAATCCCGCGCTTTGGGAGGCCGAGGTGAGTGGATTGCCTGAGCCCGCGGGTTCGAGACCCACCTGGGCAACTTGGTGAGACCTCATCTCTACAATAAATCAAAAAATCAGCCAGGCATGGTAGCGCGTGCCTGTAATTCCGGCTACTCGGAAGGCTGAGGCGGAAGGATCGCCGGAGCCCAGTGGGGCGAGGCTGCGGTGGCTGGGAGCGGCCACTGCACTCCAGTCTGGGCAACAGAGTGAGACTCCAACTCAAAAAAAAAAAAAGAATAGCCCATAAGCTAAAGCTTATTGCAAGAGATGCCACCCGGTTCTAACCAGGAGCTTGACTTTACATTTGAAAGTAGATTTTTTAAAAAGAAGTTCTAAGCTAGACAGTAGCCTGGTTTCACGTGGTTAAAAGGTTTTCTGAGGATTTCCAAAGCTGAGTTTTTGCGTAAGAAAAACATATTTGGAGGATTAGCTGTATCCTAATCATAGTGAGAAGAGTAATTCCAGATACCGTGGAAGGAGCAGGTCATCTTTTTCAGGTATGGCAGGATGAGGCACACAGATTCTGAGTGCATGAGGCTTGGCTGAGAATGCTTCTTGGTCCTGAGAAGGGACTGAGTTCCGCCACACTAGAGGGTGCAGCAAGGTGGACCCCTCCGAAAAGCCAAAGAGTAATCCCTAAACCTTCAGGATGGTGCTTGGTTTCTCTGGGTACAGCCTGCAGACCCACAGCCCTTTCAGAAAGTCCTGTTTGGGGCAGAGCGTTGTGTCCATCCTAGCACAGTGGTGATGGATCAAGGAATGGAATGTCAGGCCAAAGGCAGTTTTTAGAGGCTGGAAAGCAGCTGAGACTGTGGAGGTCCTCAAAGAGCTGGGGAGGGCTGACTGGGCTGCAGGACTGCAACTGACTTGGGAAGGCAGCTGAGTGCAGATTTCTTATGAACATTTCCTATTTCTTAAGGGAATTGCCATAGAGAGGGGCAGGAGTTTCTGTAGACTGAATAAGAGGCTAAAAGACAGTGTTTTGAATGAGAAGATACTGAGATACAGTTTAAAATAGCAAGGTTGGTTATTTTCTACCATTGATTTGGAGTGGAAGATGTAACCAGAAAGAAATCAGTTTAGAAAAAAAGTTACTTTTTGGCGGTCCCCAAACTTTTTGGCGTCAGGGACCAGTTTAGTGTAAGATGGTTTTTCCACAGACTTGGGGGAGCGAGGAGGGGGGATATTGGATTCTCATAAGGAGCGCACAGCCTAGGTCCAGCGCATGCGTAGATCAAAACAGGGTTCAGCTCCTGTGAGATTCCAATGCCCACTGGTCAGACAGGAGGCGGTGCTACCACTTCCTTGCGGTCGGCCTTGTTCCTAACAGGCCAGGCGCCACAGGGCATTGGGGATCCCTACCCTAGACTGTGGCTGGCCAATTGAAACTGTCACAGTCCCCACAGATATTAAAATTCTGATCGATAAAACCTGTATTGCCTGAATAAGACTGATTCCCCCTTTTTTTTATAGTACCGCCCTTAAAGGATAATATGTCTCATGCTGCCATTCATGTGTTTCTGTTTACTGACTGTAAAAGGCAGTGTATGTAGTATGTATATTCCCCTCTAACTATTAAGGAAGAGTTTACCTCCTATGTAACTGATCTAAGACGTTCTGATTTTATTAGACAGATATTCTGCCACCTCTTATTTTTACATAGGAGGCTGCCAACTATCAATGGATTGAACTGGTTACTTCATTAAAACTGGAAATACAGATGTGATGGGTTTTGCAATTATTGCGTAGGAAGCTGCGCTTGGAAAAAATGACAGGGGTAGGTGTGTGCTGAGTATCAGAGAAGACCTGATACTTGGTTGAACCTACACTGCTGCTGGTTTAGCAGTCAAGCAGGTAGGCTCTGGACTGTCCTCCGGACCAAGGGAAAGCCATGAGTCAGAAACCAGGAAGAGAGTCAGGAAACATGATGGCATGTTCTGCGTTCTGCGCACCCCCCCCCCTCGAAAACCCTTCTCCGGAATTTACTTTCTGTGTCATGTGCATTCTTTGACTTAACTCTTCGCCTGTGTTGTATGCATCTCCAGAATGTTTGTCTGTTCTCATTGGGGCCCTTTGCACAGTAAATGTTTTGCCTGAGGCAATTGCCCTCTTTCAGAAAACATATCAACTCTTAGTGGCTTTGGGTGGAGGAACAGAAACATGAAATCTCTGTTGTGAATGGGATATGCTAAATTATGCTGCATAACAAACAACATTAAAATTTCATGTATTTGACAAACAGAAGCGTGTTTCCCACCACACAGATCCGTGGAGTGTCTGGGTGATTCCGGAGGCTCCATCCTCGCCGCTTAGCAACCCAGGCCGCACCGCCCTTGCAGCCCCTGGGAGTGCCCTGGTGAGAAGGGGTAAGTGGGCATCTCTTGCAGGCAGTCATGTGCTTTGACCAGGCTCAAATCCCATTGGCCAGAAGTAGTTTCATGGTCTTGCTTAGCTGCAAGGAGCGAGGGACTATAATCCTATCACTGACAAGAAGGAATGGAAAACCAGGTGGATAGACACTAAGTCATTAGCACACCTTGCTTGGGTGGTGTAAGATTTGTGTGATGAGGCAGGAAATTGGAATAATGTTTGTTGCTCTAAGTACCTTTGTTTCTACCTGTTTTCTGATGACTTTTAAGATTCCTTCTTCTAGGCTGGGTGCGGTTGGTGGTTCACACCTACAATCCCAGTACTTTCGGAGGCTGAGGCGGGAAGATTGCTTGAGCCCAGCAGTTCAAGACCAGCCTGGGCAATATACCAAGACCTCAGCTCTACAAAAAAATTTTAAAAACAGTAGTGGGAAACTACTTGGAGGGTGGGGAGTGGGATTGGCAGTTGAGGGAGACTGTCGGGAGGGAGGGGCACACCTCATCAGCAAGGGTACTTGCATAATGAACATTTGTATACCTAACCGCGATTTGTGCCCCACATCTTTAAAATAAACAACAAAAAATTTTTGTTAATTAGCTGGGTGTGGGAGTGCACTCCTGTAGTCCCAACTACTTGGGTGACTGAGGCAGGAGGATCACCTGAGCCCAGGAAGTTGTAGCTGCGGTGAGCCGTGATCATGCCACTGCACTCCATCCTGGACAACAAAGCGAGACCCTGACTCAAAACAAAACAGAAATATCCTTCTTCTAAAGACCAGTTACTGACTGAAACCTGAGGATGCCAGTGCCTGGAGATGTGTGTGTTCGTGTGTACATATGTATACACGTGAGATTACAGGCACAGTCATAAAGCATATTTAATTATTTGAGTCCCTTTTGTTCCCCTTAGTACCTGTTGTAACAGGCAGATTCAGGATTTTTAAAAAGTCACACTGTTTGAAAATTGTAAATGTGGAATTAAATTGCCAAGAGGATTTGAGGAGTCTGGGGGCATAGCCTTTCCATTAAAGTGGTTAATTCTGGATGAGAGCTCTCAACCAGCAGCCACTGTTTTTAGGAAATAGCCTCATTGATGGAGAGATCACTACAAGAACTACTGGAGCAAGCATAGGTAGATTTCTGCTGGTGATTTGACGCTAGTAACACTGTTTGACGCTTAATGATTGGTAAACATATGGCATCTACATTTAGGGAGAAATTCTTCTGAAACAGTTAAGCCTTCAAAGACAATAGGAAGTCTATTTTGAAAGACAGAAGAAAGCCAGTGGCAGGACTACTTGAAAAATATTTATGCACTCTGTGTAGCCTTTTGCTGTTCTGCCAGGGTTTTGAATTAGCTACTGATTTCTTTTTTAATAGAAAGGTCTGTTAAAATGATGCTGAGCAGTAACTGCCTTGTTGAAATGGTTCAGAGCAAAAACTTAGTTTTGAACTTAGTTTTTAAACAACCGTTTTGTGTGTAGTAGTTCACAGAACCAGTGGTGATGGTTTACAGTGATGCTTAAATGTTAAGCCCTTCCAGTAAAATTTAGAAACTAATAGTACGTTTATCTAATTTAATGTGTTTATCATAGTAAGATGTTCTATATAATAAATGTTTTTAAAAGAAATGGTGAAAATTAATTTCTAATAACCTCATCAAGTATCAGTGAGTAACTTTGTAAAAGACCAAGCTTATTGTTAAGACTTTTATTTTAGGAGTTTAAAAAAATATCTCTCGGAATCAAATTATACTTGTTCTAAAACTATATAAAGGAATTTATTAAGTTATAGGGTTAAAGACAGTCATGCATTTTATTTTGCTTATATCCATCTTTTACATAAAAAATAGCTGTCAAAATAACACAAAGGAACTGAAAATAGGTCTTTAAATGTCTATTTTTTTGCCAAGGAAAGCAAAAACGCTCAGTATATGCTTTAAATCAATCTGCCATCATGCCAAAACTTACATAAGTTGAGTGCTTATGTCAAGCCATGGTAACCTATTTATTTGCATCTCATTTAATTCTGTTTTTACCACGTGAGAATCGAGGTTTATGTATATTCAGCAAGCTGCCCAAGGGCACATAACACTGTTAGATGCAAAACTCGACCACTTTTGTGTTCTTTTTCCTACATGGTACCTGTGATTTCTGAGACTTGAGGTGGGACTGGTGGGGGTGCCAGGACAAGGGGGTGATCTTAAAGGGGCGACGATCTGATCCAAGCCCACTTTTCAGCGATTCAGCATCATGCACTCACAACCCCCACCCCCACCCCCAGGCTTTTTCCTGGCGGCTTTTCACAGTCTCTGGTCAGATGGCCACTTTGGTGTCTTTGCTCCTGTTTCTTGTGCTCTTTCAGGACCATGCTCGCAGTTTCAGGGTGGTGCTGAGTGTGGTGGCAGAGAGCAACCCTGTGGTCTCTAATGCCAGTGTCTGCTTTGAGGAAGGTGACTCTGGTAGGCTTTTAGAATGCAGACTGGCAAGTGAGGTTTATACCAGCCTTTGTAGGCAGGGAGGCCCAGAGAGGTCCATCCACGTTCTCCCCCTCCCGGTTCCTCAGGTTAGACAGGAGTGCTCAGCGGTGGCTGTGGCTAGAGCTACTGTTAGCTCATGCACAGATTTCTAAACAAACACTTGTTCCATCTGTTAAATTACATGAGTTAATTGAAAAGTTACTTCTGAATAACTTTTCATGACCTCTATAACTTGTATGTGCAGACTTTGGAAACTGCTTTGATGGGAGTGTATTTGAAATGGACTTCGATCTATAAAATAAACATTTGTAGCATGTTTAAAAAACAATACTTAAGATGCAGAAATTCTTTGCCTTTTTCTAGGCATTCCTAATTTTTTTTTTTTAGGCATGTACTTCTTAGCTGAGCACACAGATGTTTTTGATGTAATTAAGAATTTTATTACTTTAGAAATTATTCTTGCATTTTGAGGACACTGAAAATTTAGAATGTTGTACTTAGAAGGAGAGAGTCCCTGAAACATAGATAATGGAATTAAGTGTGAAATAGCTCTCTAAACTGTGACTGTAGGATCATCTCTGCATCATTAGGAGTATGGAGAAAACCCCTGAGCTGCCGCAAGCAAGGCCCACACTTGATGCCCTGGGAGTGATCCAGGACTGGCCTCCGTGTGAAGGCACTGGTTTAACCTGCTTGTTTAATTAGTTTTCCTTGGCAACCATCACTTCTTCCTGTGGATTAGGAGAGGAGTCCCCAATTGGAACAGCCCCATAATAGATGCATTCTTGGAAAGGGCAGCCTGTGTATTTGAATTGTACTGGAAGGCATCATTATTATGGCCGAGTGATAATTGATGTTCCAAACTGACCCATAGCCTTTCAAACAAGCTTAGCATGTTTACGTTGTATAGTAATGAAAAGGAGTGAGTACTGTCATTTTTTAAAATTTGTTTTAAAAGTCAGTGTTTGAAAAACTGTCTGAGCCCTCTCTCCCTATCTCCTTCCTTCCTTTATGTGACAAAGATTAATTACACTTCTGCAGTCTGCCAGCCCGGTACTGATGCTGTGGATACAAAGATGAATAAAACATGCTTTTTGTCCTCAAAGACTTTGCTATGTATGTAATTGTTCAAATAGACTTATAAGGAGATAACTAGAATAGGATGCAATATTTTAATGGCAGTGTTCAAAATATTACTGAAGAGCATAGAAGAAAAAAGAATGATGAAATCTGCCTGGGGAGGGATGGGGAAACCTCTCTGCGTCAGTTTCAGGCACACGGGGAACTTTCCAGTTAACACTTCATTTTCTGGTGGTGTCACGTAAGTGAGGTGCAAATGTATTTTTGAAAGATTACCAGTTTCAGATTTGCCATGTTATTCCTCTGGGATTTAAGCCAGTTTTGGATCGAAAGTAGTCTTCGTTGGAGGAAAACTGAAGATGAGCCACATCATCTTGTAAATTTTGTATGAAGCATTTTGAACTTCTCAAACTTTTAAACAAATTCAAGATATTATGACTATTTTAAATATAGCTGTACAACCATTTTATATAAAATCATGCATTTGAATGTTAAGTGAGGATAATACAAGAGTGCTAACTTATGTAATTTGAAATTTTTAATGATTTTTATACAAACTTAATTTCATATGTAGTGGGCACATATCTGAGAATAATTTCATGAAAAGGGCCCTTAAAGTGAATTCACTTAAAACTGAGATCAGACATTCAGAGTCGGTAGTGAGGCAGGGGTTCATGCCTGTAATCTCAGCACTTTGGGGGAGGCCAAGGCCAGAGAGTCAATTGCTTGAGCCCAGGAGTTTGAGACCAGCTCAAGGAACATAGCGAGGCCTTGTCTCTACAAAAAATTAAAAATTTAGCCAGGCGTGGTGGGGCCCACATCTGTAATCCCAGCTACTTGAGAGGCAGAGATGGGTGAATTGCTTGAGCCCAGGAGGTTGAGGCTGCGGTGAGTTGTGATCATGCCACTGTACTCCAGCCTGGCGGCAGAGTAAGTTCCCAACTCAGGAAAAAAAAATTGCAAAATTACACTAAAATTTAGAAAGATAACTTTATTTTAGTTCAATTTGAAAAATATGTTACAATCGAAACTATGTTCTAATCATAAAAAAATAGTGAAAACTGAGTGTTTATTTTATTGGCGTTATTTTTTATATGTAACATAGCACATTATTTTTTGTTCAGATTTAGCTTTTACAGTATTGTAGCATATTATTTTTACAAAACATACTAAAGTGCTTCTTGATTTCATTGTCTTTTGAATGATTTTCAGTTTCACATTATAATTGAATTAATTTGCCTTGTGTTTGTTTAGAGACCAATCGTGATAGAATAGTCTTCCACCCCTAACATCCTTAGACACTTCAAAGCGTTGTCTTTTTGTATGCTAATGAGTTGACTGATGGCTGGTAGCCCCTAGTTTCAGGATGGAACTGGTCACCAGAAAGGCCAAGACAGGACTAGAAGGCTGGGACTTTGAGCCCCACCCCTAACCTCTGGGGAGGAGAGAAGGAATAAAGGTTGATTTGATCACCAGTGACCAATGGTTTAATCCGTCATGCCTGTGTAACGAGGCCACCATAAAAACCCAAAGACGGTGCAGCAAGCTTAGGCTGTTGCTGGAGGGTGGCGCACCCAAGAAGGGCCTGGAAGCTCCCCGCTTCCCTCACACCTCGCCCTGTGCGTCTCTTCGTCTGTGTCCTATGTGATACCCTTTATGATGACCAGTAAACTTAAGTATTCCCCCAAGTTCTGTGAGCTGCTCTAGCAAATTAATTGAACCCTAAGAAAGAGTGTGGTTCGAAGGCCTAGATTTGTGACTGAAGGGAGGGGCAGTTTTGTGGGATTGAGCCCTCGGGCTGTGGGATCTGACACTCATCTCCAGGTAGGTAGTGTCAGACTGGAAGTGGAGGACACCCAGCTGGTGTCCACTGCGGAACTGATTGCTTGCTTGGTGTGTGGTCTCCACACATTTGGTTGCAGAAGTCTTCTGTGCGGGTGATTGTTGTGGGTAGTGTAAGTGCAGAGGATAAGGTGAGCTGGTTTTTCCACACACAGAATGGGCATATATAGGACTTTGGTACTAAACAGAGAAATAATCTTTGGGTTTTGTAAGTGGTCATTTAATTAGCATTTGCGTTTTTTAGTGGTATGTGTTTTCCTACGTATTTTTTTTAACTGAGGACTAGTACAGATTAATATTTTTTGACACTTAATAGAACAGGTCATGTTTTAATTATTGATTTCATTAACCTTAATTTAGAAACCAGCTAGATCATGGAGTGCCAAAGATGATGATAATGATGCCTTGCCCTGTGACAGTAATGGCTGCCATTTGTGAAGCTTCTCCTCTGTGGCAGTTGCTGTACTAGGTAGTTCATGTAGAAAGCCTTCCCACAATCCAGAAAGGTCGGTGTTAATCATCTGCCTTCGAGGATAAGGAAACGGAGGAAATTCATAGAGGTGACTGAAACTGAGGACATTCGTAGGGGTGATGACTGTCTTAGGAGTTAAAGGCAAGCCATTCTGATTCTCAAGTGTGGGCTCTTTTCACTACACTGTGTCTTTCTTGGTGTAAAGAAACATTTACTTCAGAGTTTGCCCTTATAAGTTAAATTATATTTTGCATACATAGCAATACAAAATTCATAAAAATTTGATTAGTCTACAGTTGTAGGAATACACATCTAGGTTTATATGCAGTGAGTATTAATAATCTTATAAAAATTGTTTCTTCCTCCTTGTTATTGAGAGGTATTTCACAGATACATACTTCTGCTTCCACAGATTTGAATCAAAGTGGAATAAAAGATGTGGAAATGATAAAATTGGATTTTCACAACAAAACAGTCATAAAAGGTAGTGTAATGTTTTTAAAAACGGTTTGACTATATAAAGGACATCCAATTCTAATAACTTATTACTTTCAAAGGGAGAATGGTGCATCATTTCCAAATGACTACTTAATGGAAACCTGTGATTGCCATTGGAATTGCAGTTATTTTACAATGTGTATTTTTATATAACTCATTGCTGTAAAAATATCAGATTGCGGCTTTGGTATATACATGAATTAAAATGAAGGAAACTTAGATACTTTGCAGTTTTTAATAACTGCGGAATCTGAAGTTTCAGATACCAGTCTTGATTTTGCTTATGGTGAATTTTCCATTGTCTGAGAGTTTTATTTCTCATTTAAAGAGTAGCTTTGATCATGGCCTTTGGTCAAAAATACTGTTTGTATTGCTAAAATAAAATCTCTTCAATATCAAACACTATAGGAAGAAGGAGTCCAAAATTAGCCTGTGAGTCAGGCACAAAGAGCTTTGTGGTCCCAGAATAATGGCCTTCTAGCATAATGCCTCCTGTGAGCTGTAAAACTTCAGAAGTTATTGCTTTATTGCCTTCTCTTTTTTTTTATACCGTTGGTCCTCTAGCATGTATGATTAAATAATAAGACATTTCTTATGTGTAGCCATAAGGTTTCACTGAGTTGTCTTTCCAGCCTTAGATCTTTTAGTTTTATATTCTCTCCCAAGAAAAGTGATGGGATTGTATTCTTTAAAGCTGCCAGTTTCTTGCAAGTTATTATTTCACATACATATCATTATATTTTGGGTACAGCAGGTCCCCGAGGCTTGTGTTATGTTATTTCTCCCCTGGCATGTCTCACACCTACCAGACCTGCTCAGGCATTTAGGCATACTCTGCGGGTATGCTCTGAGGACTACGAGAACTGCCGCACGGAAGCCAGCCCTCCAGTCACCAGGCCTGGTTTGCGGCTTTGAGCACACTTTGCCTCGCGTTAGAGGCTGGCATTAAGGCCTGGGAGTTGTCTGCTCGGGCAGTAATGTGTGGAAGAGAGCGGTTTCACTTCTATGGCATCTAGTGGTGACCTTTGATTCCCTGCAGCCTGAGGACTGGTCTTTTGTAATTCTGGCCTAGGAAGTGTAATTGCAGCTGTATTTGTATTTACTGTGTCTCTGAACCTAAACCAAGCTTCTGTGGAAGGAATTTTAGGTTAATTTTATGGATTTAAAAAGTCCTCTGAAATCTCCGCGATATTTCCTATTTACCTCTGTAGAGGGGAGTATCCCCCTGGGGACACCCGGTAGGCTCCTCCCCAGGGGGTCTTCGCGCTGTGAAGATTTCTCAGAAGCCCTATCAGCAGTCAGCAGGACACACTTCTGCTCTCTTCCGTGTTTGTTTCCCCATCTTTTTCTTTTTTTTCTTTTTAACCAAAAGCATGGTTGCTTTTGTTTCATTTTGCTTTTAGTGGCCCTAATGGCCCTGCTTCTTTAAGTTTTCCTTTTATCCTGTTCCTCATTCTGTGTAAAACTTTATTTATGTCTTTTCTCACTTGTGTTATTTTTCTGCCATAGTTTTCCTTTCGTGTCTTTAAATGTGTCCTTGCTTTGCCTGGCTGTCCGCTTTGTCCGTGGTGCTCCGCGGTGCTCGCTGATCAGAGTGAGCGCAGCAGGCACCGACAGCTGAGAGACACAGCGTCACTTGCCGAAATGAAAGTTGACTAGTTGATTTACAACAAAGTAAGCCCCATGGGCATTTCGGAAGAGCATGCCCTGGTGTTCTTTATGCAGTGACTCTGTAGCAAGTATTATAAGAAATGTTGAATCAAATTCATGGTAGTTATAAACTTTCTAAACGAGTTTTACTGTATTTTCATAGGAATGGTGTGAAAGGGAGGATGGGTGATGTGTTCTGTGAAGTGGTGACAGAGCAAGGAACTGAGAATTGCATTTTACTGTGTAGGGACTAGGATGGAGTTGGAGGAAGTCCAGGCCCCCAGTGGCACCGCTGAGATTCCCAGGGACATTTGAGTAGGAAGAGAGAGGACTTGTGTGCTGGAGATGAGGAAGACAGCCAGAGGACAACTCAGTGGAAGATTCCAGGAGGAAGATACGGGCAAATGAGAACTCCTTGACTGTAGCTTTCTTGTAAAATGGGAAGGGAATGGAAGAAAAATAGAAAAGACAGATGAAAGCAGCTATTGCCCATACAGTTAAAAGTTTTTTTACAACTGGGACAGTGATTAGAGTGTGGTGACAAGCATTTTTAAAAATACGTAGTGGAATCTATGGAATCTACAGCCAATAGTGAACAGATTTTTTGTTTTTTTGAATTGGAGCCTCGCTCCATCACTCAAGCTAGAGTGCAGCAGCACACTTCCGGGCTCCGGCGATCCTTCCATCTCAGACTTCCAAGTAGCTGGAACTACAGGCGCGTGATACCACACCCGGCTGTTTTTTTTTTTTTTTAAGTGTAGAGATGAGGTCTCGCCAAGTTGCCCAGGCTGTTCTCGAACCCACGGGCTCAGGCAATCCCCTCACCTCAGCCTTCCAAAGTGCTAGGATTATAGGCTTGAACCATCGCACCCAGACAGTGAACAGATTTTTAACAGATGATTTTGAGGGGTGTTTTTTTGTTTTTTTTTAAACAGATAATGCCCTGCAGCATTATGGATGTTTATATTTTTTTACTTAGTGCTGTTGATTCATTCTTTATGTTTTCTGAATCAAAAGTATTCTCAAAGTAGCAAGTTTTCTAGCAAGGCCACTATGCTATTGTTAATTATTATTGACATCTGTGAAATAAGAGCTACTTTTCATTGTCAAAGACTGTAACATGAAGGCATATGGCCAACAAAGAGAAAAGAATGCTTCTGGAAATACTTTGGGGACTGGGAATGGTAGGAGGCGGACTCCGCGAGCCTGCGATTGTGCACAGGCATGGTAGTTTACATAGAACCGGAGGTGAGTTGAGTATAACTAAATAGGTAAAGCTTCTGAATTGTAAGAGAGAGAGAGTTTTATGAGGCATGAGGGCTCTTTCTTGGGTTGTGCTAACGCTTAGTACTTTGATCTGAGTGCTGATTACAGGTGTCTGTTTCTTAGTAGTCATTGCACTGTAAATAAAGCGTAATGTTTCTACATTTTGCTGCATGTAAGTTATATCTCGGTTTTTAAAATAAAAAACACTTTAATTAGAATGAATGCTTTAGACCGAGATTTTTAAAGGTTTTTTAATTTTGTTTGTTGTTTCTGCTAGGTATACACCTAGCATCATCATTGATGTTACTTTAAAAATTTTTTTGAAGTGATACCATAGGAAGAAAAACAAGCCTGTGTATTTCATGTGTAACTGTCATTTTCCCAGTGCTGGCTTTTGCTTCAGATTCCTGCTGTTGCTTCTGCTGTTAGTTGGTGTCAGCAGGGGGTTGGTTAATAGCACTTAGTTTAACCTGCTATTTGTACTCTGTTTTGAGTTTTTTCCTTTTTTTCCTCATTTAGCTCCTTATGTGGGTTCTCCATTTTAAAGATCATGCATGCACCATGGAGTCTGAATGGTGAAGACTGTAGTGCAGACAAGCACACAATAAAAGCACATTTAAAGATAACATGAAGCTACAGGACTTTTCTTCTGGGAGAATAGAGGCATTGTTGTGACAGTCACTGGAACGAGAGAAAAATTGTTCATATTGTTGCTTTTCTGTGAAGACCTGTGTAAAATATGTAAGAAGTATATAGATATAGATTAATGATAGGTTATATAGGTATGGATTAATAATAGGTTATAGGTTATAGTATATAGGTATAGATTAATGACAGGTTATATGTCCAGATCGGGGGTGTCTCCTATGCCCGTTGCTAGCCATGGACAGAGGGTCATCTTTCCAGAAGTCCTTCCTCTCCTTCCCCACACAACACCTTTAGACAACACCTTTAGAATCTGTTACGACTTGAGACCCCCTCTGCCAGTACATCCTCAATTTCCCCGGCCCCCAGCTCCCTGGTCCTTTTATCCTGTATATGCTGAGCCCTTCCTGCTCACAACACAGTCCTGAGCAGTAGGATAGGGAGGAAAGGGCAATTGAAGAGGGCTGCCTGAAGCCCAGCGCCCTGCCCCCGCCTTCCACCCTGGAAACTGTCACTCTGAACAGGTCTCCACAGAATCCAGTGAACTTTACTACTCCTACGAGTGGTCTGTCTCTTCCTGAGTGGGTACTGAGGAAAACACCAGGTTGGTGGAAGTGGAAAGGAGGGAGGGCTGGCTCAGACTCCAGAGGTCCTGTGAGAACAGGAGTAAGGAGACACTGCCCTGTGTTAAGGGACAGGAAGGAGAACCCAGCTTCTCAGTTCCCCCGCCTCCAGTTTCCTGCCTTTCCCTCCACTGCTTTGCACAACTCCAGTGCTCTCCCCTAGTCTGCAGCCCAAGGTTCCATCAGTTTCATCTCCATGTGCTAGGCACTCTGCTTGGTGCTGAAGACACTGGGGTGGGAAGGAACAGCAGCAGAAAACACCTCTGGTGGAGTGGAAGGGGCCCTGCGTTCTACTGTGTGGAGCCGGGAGGCATCCATCCCAGTTAAGGTGATGAGGAAGTATAATAACCCAGGTATTGCCCTGTAATATTATGATGGCCTACTCTTATGCTAGGGTGGCATACGTCCTGGCTTATACCTGTTTACCCCGGCACCATTATTTGTAATAACTGCACTCCCTTTTACTCCTCAGAAGTTTGGGTAGTAAATTACATGGTCACTTTGATCATAATGACAATGGGTTTCTTAGTCCATGGGGATTGTGTAACAAAAACCCAAAATGTAAACGTATGATGTTAAGTATTTCAAAGTTAGAATGGTGGTGACGATGTTTAAAAGTATCCTAAATGAAAATGTCCACTAACTGTTCTTAAAAGCAAAACAAAGAAACTCTTTTGGTCGGGCACGGTGGCTCACACCTGTAATCCTGGCACTCTGGGAGGGCTGAGGTGGGAGGGTCCTTCGGGCCCAGGAGTTTGCTGCCAGCCTGAGCAACATAGTGAGACGCCACTGGAGACTGAGGCGGGAGAATCACTTGAGCCCAGGAGTGCGAGGCTTCAGTGAGCTGCGACTGTGCCACTGTACTTCAGCCTGGCCAGCAGAGCAAGAAAAACCTGTCTCAGAAACAACCAGTTAAGGGCCAAGTGCATGGCTCGTGCCTATAGTCTTACCACTTTGGGAGGCTTAAGTGGGAGAATCTTTTGAGTCCAGGAGTTCAAGACCAACCTGGGCAATAAAGCATGACCCTGTCTCTAATGAATTAATTAAATAAACAAACAAACTCTCTGTTTGAGGATTCTCATTACTATGATATAATTTTTACATGGTGCCCTTAGCACTGCCCACACAGTCTATGTGAAACAACCACCTAAGACTTAATATGTCGTCAGAGGTAATAGTATAAAATTTTTATAACAGAATACTCAAACATTTCAAATAGGAATTTTAACTTTAATACTAAAATTTAATGTATAATTTTTTTCTTAGCTCTTTTAAATTAAAAGTAACCAGTCATGGGCCTTCATTTTGAACATTATTTTTAACTTATGTTAAATGTAGAAAACAAATAATGTTTAAAAATAGATATTGATTTTAGGAGACAAATGTTTTACATTTATTTCCTTGTTTATCTTCTTAAAAGACAGATCACTTCATATAAAGTATTCTGCAGGTTTAAATATATAGTTTTGAAGTTGAGTACTTAAACCATATTTTAGTAAGAAAACTGTGTTTGACTTAATACCAACCAGCTGTTGCTACTATGCTGTAAAACCCTACTCAGGAGAGATACAGACGCCAGCTATTCAAGTGAATGGCCTCAGTTTGCCTCTCTTTGCCTTAGTCCAGGGCATTAAGCATGTGGAACCTGTAACTTAATTATCACCTGATAATGTTGGCTCTAAGTTTACTTCTCTCCTTTCAGGCTGATACTTTGCTGACGAGCCAATTAAAAATTATTATTGCCCTACTCAGAGCACCAGCCTGCTAGCTACACCCACAGTGTACAGATCTGCTGGGATTTTCGAGATGGAACTTGCTGCCTCTTGCCTTTAGAGATTGCTAAATTAAAGTAAATCATTATTTTTGGCTAGTTATCATTCTAATGCTTTATTTTTATTGACTTATTTTTTGAGTCAGAGTCTCACTGTGTTACCCAGGCTGGTCTAAACACCTAGGCTCAAGCAATCTCCCCACCCCAGCCTCCCAGGTAGCTGGGATTACAAGTATCATGCCACCGTGCCCGGCTCATTCTAATTTTTCAAATCTCTAACAGGTTATATTTTTCCCTTTATTATTATATACTTTAAAAACCACTAGAGAAGTAGAGAGTTATGCTGTTCTGCAATAATAAGTGGCAAAATAAAAAGAAATCTATACTCCATGAGATGTAACAGAACAACAGAGAGTGTGGTGCTGTAAGAGAGTTGTTAGCTTATCACAAAATCTCATTGATATGCACTGGAGAAACTTGCAGCTGATTTGCAGGAATTTATTAGAAACTTTGTCCCTTGTGTACCTTCCTGATATATGTATCATTCTCCTGAAATCTAATCTTACCAGTTCACCCTTGGGAATCAAACTCTGTAAAATTAATTTGTGCTAATCAAACTCACAAGAGATTGATTTATAAGCTAGTAAATCACTTTCCAATTTACTGTAAGAAAGCTTCCTGATCCAAAACCCAGAAAAATTCATCGTATGTTTTCGAGGTCCTGCTCCTTTCAGTGCAGGCGCTACAGCGAATACAGTGAAAAATGCTCGTTCCCATCCTCAGTGAGTCTGTGATCTGGTGAGAGGACTTGGACAACCATACATCAAATGTAAGTCAGACTAACGTGAGTGATTTGGAGTGGTTCGATGTATGGGAAAGTCCTTTTATTTCTGCTAGGTATACTCTTGTGGTTAGGAAACCAAATTATACTTTTATGGATGTGTTTTAAGGGATATTTCTTATAAACCATAATTGGGTAATGAATTATCTTTTCCTTTTCCCTACATATTTCGATATAAGAATTAGGACCAGTTTTCTATAATTAGTACACTTTTGCTCTTGGATATCCTCTAGACACTGCAAAGTTTTTTAAACTCTTACTATGTCCAGATTCATTTTATAAAAGTTTATGCCTACTGTTGTTGTTATTACATTAAAATATTTCTGTACATGGAGTCACAGCTAACTTGTAGGTTGATTCTAAAGTTAGTGCTTAAGGCAAACATTAAATTATCTATAGTCAAAGTGCCCTTAAAAATTTCATAAACGTCCTGTAAATTAGAGTACATATGGGTTTTGTAAAATTGCTCAATAATGTAAATGTCTACTGTTCAGTAAATCATGGTCTACAATAAAGTATACATAATTTAAACACTTTCAGTGTATTTTAATTGCGCATTTTAATTTAAAGGTGTTTATATGAAGATATATTTATAAGTTAAATAAATGCGTCATGCACATCCTCTGTCATAACATCCAAGACTGTGGTTTTCTTCCATTGACTAGATTTTAGGTAGGCCCCAACCTTGCAGTATATATTAGACAGACAGTGTTGCTTTTGAGGAGCTTTCCTGTAGCCAGCTTATTTTAGACATTTTTTGTGCATTTGTTGTATGTGGCAAAAATGAGGTGATCAAAGTATGATTTCATGAATCACATGGTTTATTACCATACGAAGTTAATTTTTTCCCCTTAGGTTCACAGTGCTTTAAAAGGGCCAGAGTAACGTTAACAGATCTCTCAGAACTACACTAGCCACGGAGTGAGTTTCGATATTGTTTTTTTTTTTTTGAGTTGGAGTCTCACTCTGTCGCCCAGACTGGAGTGCAGTGGCAGCTCCCGGCCACTGCAGCCTCGACCTGCTGAGCTCCGGTGATCCTTCCGCCTCAGCCTTCCAA
>CAUYQG010131374.1:0-10919 GCA_963574415.1 Tarsius wallacei
TTTTTTGAGTTGGAGTCTCACTCTGTCGCCCAGACTGGAGTGCAGTGGCTGCTCCCAGCCAACGTAGCCTCGACCTGCTGGGCTCCGGCGATCCTTCCACCTCAGCCTTCCAAGTAGCTGGAACTACAGGCGCGTGCTACCATGCCCGGCTAATTTTTTGATTTATTGTAGAGATGAGGTCTCACCAAATTGCCCAGGCAGGTCTCAAACCCGCAGGCTCAGGCAATCCACTCACCTCAGCCTCCCAAGGCGTGGGATTACAGGTTGAGCCACGAGCCCGGCTTAGATAAGTACTTTTACTGGTACTCCTTTGGCTATATATATTCAGAAATCCAACTCAATCTAACTTACTCAAAAAAGATAATTATTGTAAGGGTACTGGGTGTTTCAAGGACCCAAGCAAAGGAATGCAGGTAAGCCTTAGACCTACAATAAGGAATTCAAATGCCATCAGCATTTTCTCCCCATGTTGCCTGCTCTCCCGGTCTAAGTGTCTTTGATCTTCTTTTATGCATCTTGTCCGTTCTCCTCTTTTTGTGTTTCATGCTTCTCCTTTCTAGACTATCCTTTTTCACTATTCCAGTCCATATAATAGAAAAGCAGCCACTGTCAGCTCCTGAAATTTGTACCTGATATAAAGCAGAGAACAGTAAAGACTTATATGCCCTTCTCAAGTTCAGTTCTAAAACTCCCTGGAAAGGACACTGATTGCCCTGTTTAGGCCAGTTGCCCATCATGGGTCAATCAGTTGGGGTCAGAAGGCAGAGTCATGCTTTCCCATGGCTGTTCCTGATATTATGTGAACTGAGGAGTGTAGGCATGCAGACGTGGCAATTATCCTACATGGGGTTCAGAGCAGATAATCCTAAAGGTGGCCACTGTTACTTGCATAGTGCCCTATGAATAGTTGTATCAGAACACCTTTTATCTCTCTTATAAGAGCTCTTGGGGAACAAGAACTGTGCCCATAGTCTATATATGTAATGACCAAACAGAGTAACATGTGATTAATAAATGTATTAATAATTATATCCTCAAAAGATCAGGGTCTAAAACAAATAAAAGCTAACGTGACATAATAGAAAAGAACATGAAATGGGAAGCGGGAGACTTTGGTGGTAGCACAAGTTCTGCCACTAATGACAAGCTAGGCACACAACTTCTCTATACTTCAGTTTCCTCCTTTATCAGTAGAAATGTGGTTTTTTTTCTTTTTTAAATTTTTTATTTTATTTTAAAGATGTGGGGTACAATTCAGGGTAAGTATATAAACGTTCCTTATGCAGGTACCCTTGTTGATGAGGTGTGCCCCACCCCCCACCCCCGGCAGAGTAGAAATGTTTATAGTAGTTCTAGCTACTTCAAGAGATTGTTGTGAGCTTCAAATGAGATAGTGTCCTGAAACACCTTGGAAAAAATACAAAACTGCAAATTCAAGTAGCATTATTATAATAATCATAAACATGCAAATAAGAAATTTAAGAAACAACATGCCCTCCTGATTAGTGGGAGTAGATTACTGAAAGTAGAAAATAAACAATTACAATGAATGCCCATATAACTTAAAGCTTTTCAGATATCAAAAGACTTTTAGATTCCAAAGTCTTGAAATAAAATTTTTTAAAAATCATATGCTTTTGCCAAGGGAAAGATAGGTTTTTGTTATAGTTTATGTATCATAATGTGTGGTTAAAGCTCAACATAAAGCAAAACATGTAACTCAGAAAGAACTCATTTTGGCTTTAGTATTTATTCCTGACTTATGGAGATATTACTTTATATATGATGAAAACTCCATGATTAATGTGTGTTAAAATGGATATGAGAAGTAATCTATAGATTAAAGAATTATTCAACACATAATAGTTGCTAAGATGAAATGAGATAATATATGCAAAAATGCATTCCAAATGATAATGTACAATGTGATGACAGAGATAACTGAATGCAAGTAGTCTTTATCAGTAAAGGTTCAGAAGCTTAATCCCAGACATAGACTCACAGAATCTTAAAAGAGAGCTGATAGGGTCATTCTTGATTGGATAAAATCATTTGAAAACTATAAAGACCAGTGGCATCATATTACTATTTGATATGTGTGTGTGGGTGTGGGTGTGGGTGTGGGGGTGTGGGTGTGGGGCTGTGAGTGTTATCAACTAGAATTTAGACCCAGGGATGAATCTTTAACATGAAAATTGTTTCTGGATGAGTTAGAAAAACTAAGTAACAACCAATGATTAAGAATTGTCTCTATTAACTTTGTTTTTAGGTTATCTTTTTTTATCTAAAAATTATAATCAGCTGCAAATACATGATCATTCTCGTCCAGTTGGCATACCAGTAGGAAAGTTGTATATCTGAGTCCCAAGGTAACAGTGAACCTCTGAAGGCTGCACATCCTGTTCACAAGCTTATGTCAGGCAAAGTCATACTAATAAACTGACAAAAGATTCAAGAACAGTATCCTAAGTTAGATATAGCTAACGCCAAAAATTCACTGTATGATGTTTGAGAGCCAATTAAACATTAATGCAATTTACTGTTATTTATACATAATTAAAATATTAAAAATTGATCAATATTTAATCCCCCTCCTTTTAACTCACCTGTAAGATTCTTTGCAATATTGATGGAAGGGCAATAAATGCTGCCATGCTGTTTAGAACTTGCATGGTCAAAGACTTCAGAGCTGTTAGAACAAAATAATAATGGTAGGGTTAGTTTATCTGTTTTGGGGGGGAATACATTTGAGTTAGTTTAAAATAAGAATTTTCAGTTTTTCCTGTAAGTCAGGGGGAAAAACTGAAAATTTATATAGCTTCTCAGAAACTTAGCTAACCAAGGCCAGTTTGATATTTTAAAATTAACTGTTGCTAAGTCACAAAGACTACTATTCAAGATAAATTATATAAATGTTACAACAGAAAGATTTTAAGCTAAAAGATGAGATCAGCACTATAATACAGATTATTAGGGAAAATAAGAATAAGCTATTGTGAAAAATATCATACTGATACTGTTACAGATAAAAATTGGATTAATGATATAGGTTAACACAGTTACTTCAGTTTTAAGGGACTTACCTTCAGAGTGTAGAGGAGGTACAGCTGAACTGGACAGCTTCTGAGGGGCCATCATTGCCTCCAATAATGGAAACCAGAGTGCCTATGATGTCAGAGGAAATCAAAGAAAAATAAAAGTGCTCTGTTATTTTCAAGAATAAATAACATCAGCATAGTGTTTTACAGGTTGAAATGCACTGTTGGAAAAAAGAAGAAAAGCAAAAAGGAAACATTTGGGAAGAGAAAAGACAATAAAAAGCAGAGACCATAGCTAGAAGAGATATGTTTACCATGCAGCCTTGGGAAACATAAGGAAGCTGAAATTAAGTGTAGGCCTTAGAACTACAATCAGGACTTAGAACTGCCTCAGGAGAGAGTAGGTTCAAAGAAGCCAAGGAAGAGCTTCCTGCTAGGTTCTCATCTACTCTGGTATAAATATATTACTGACAAAGTCTAAAATAACCCCATGTGTCACAGAAAAAAAAAAACAACAATTTCTACAGCCATCTGCTGTTCCCATTCTCCTGCCCAATATTTCTTCAGCTACGCAAGATAAATAAGTAAAATTTATCCAGAGTTTTTTTCCTATATTAAGCATTATTTTATATTTTCTAAATCTTCACAGACCAGGAAGTGAAAGCTAAAATTATCTCAATTAACATTATCAACCTTGTCATGAGGTAAACAGAGGTCTATCATTTATTTATTCTTACTACATTAGTCACTGTATTAAATGCTTTACATATATTTTTTCATTTCAATTTTATAATACCTTATATAGCAGGCATTATCTTCACTTGAGATAAGAAATTGTAGTTTAGTTATTTGCCAAAGATCATGCAGCCAGTAAATTAGTTGTCTAGCTCAAAATTCTGTGATCTCCCTAAGCCTTGAGAAAAATCTTTATTATAAATATCAAGCTAATACATTTTAACATTTTAAACATCTTTTCTTGTTGGATAATGATTTACAAATGCCCTGATTCTGTATCTTGGGAGGAGCCCATTCCTGCAAACATCCAAAGGACATAAAGAAAAGTAAGTTTTGACAGAGCAGGGCGAGAGTGGTTATTTACAGAAGAGGGCATGATCCGTACCTTACCACATGATACTATAGAACTGGTCTGGCAACGCAGATGTGGGAGTGGTTTGAGGCTAAAACTTCTTCCCTACAGGGTGTCCACCCACTGAAGAGCTCTATCAAGAGCCCTTATCTGCCTCCATTTGAGGTTAAAGCCAGGATTTTATGCTGTTAACTTTTTATGTATAACTTTAGGTTTTTAAGACACTTAGTTTAACTGTTAAACACTGGCAATTATTTATTTTATTGAACACTTTGTTTATTTTATCTAGTACTCATGAACTTTTAATCTTCTATTTTAATCTTAGAAAGTATAGGGCCCTCCATCCCTCCTACCCCCATCCACCAGCTTTTTCTCTTGTTCCAATCAAGAAACACAGAGTTCCTTAACTGCTTTGTGATGTGGCCAGCTGCATGTTTTTCCTTGCAGGCTTGAACCTGAGCCCAGACCATGAACACTCTCAGGTACTAATAAAGGTGTGTAGTTTGTTGCTCAAAGCATGAAAAGAAACTAGATCCAGCCCTAAGCCAAATTCCTTAAACCCTATTAAACTCCATACCCCAAACCTCTCATTATGGATATAGGCAGTACATCCATTTCTCTTGCATGAGGATATGCTGTAACACTCTGATTTAAGTTCCCCTAATAAATGCTTTGGACTAGTCACCCTGGTGCTTAGTTCTTTTTTCTTTGAAATGCCAACTGGCACCATCTTGGGATGGTTTGGAGCACTCCTTTGTGGGAACTCTCCTGTCACCACTTTTGGGGTAACCTCAGCCATGAGTTGGGTCAGAATAAAACAGATTACTTCAATTAATTTACCATTTAGTTGCCTATTTTAACTTGTTTTTTTATAATCACATAATTTATTTCTGTGCATTTTATGGTCTTCTAATTAAATATGGCATATAAAATTTTTACCTTTTTTTAAATTATGCTATGGCAATCTACAGATTCAAGGCAATACCCATTAAATTACCAACATCATTCTTCTCAGACCTGGATATGACAATATAGAAATTCATAGGGAAACATAAGCTACCACGAATAACTAAAGCAATCCTTAGCAAAATACAGCGGGAGGTATCACACTTCCAGATCTTAAACTTTACTATAAGACTCCAATAATCAAAACAAGTATTGGTACAAGAACAGGCACATGGACCAATGGAACAGGATAGAAATTCCAGAAGCAAAATGGCAATTTCTCAACCAACTCACCTTCGACAAAGCCTCCACCACCCACTACTGGGGAGAGGAGAACCTATTCAGCAAATGGTACTGGGAAAACTGGCTAATCACACGCAAAAGATTGAAACAGGACCCCTACCTATCACCACAAACAAAAATCAACTCTAAATAGATCAGAGACCTAAACATAAAACCTCAAACTATAAGAATCTTAGAAAACACAGGAGACACCCTAACAGAAATCGGAGTAGGCAGCCAATTCCTGAACAAACCCCATAAGACAGAAGATAGACAAGTGGGACTTCATTAAATTGAAAAGCTTCTGGAAAGCAAAATAAACCATCAAGAGAGCGGGGAGACAGCCCACAGAATAGGAAAAAAATCTTTGCGAACTGCATATTTGACAAAGGCCTAACATCAAAGATCTACAAAGAACTCAAACGTGCTGAAAGGAAAATAACTAACAGCCCCATTAAAAAAGTGGGCAAAAGGCTGGGCGTGGTGGCTCAAGCCTATAATCCCAGCACTTTGGGACAAGGTGAGGGGATTGCCTGAGCCCGTGGGTTCAAAAACATCCTGGGCAATTTGGAGAGACCTCATCCCTACAACAAATCAAAAAATTAGCCGGGTGTGGTAGTGCATGTCTGTAGTTCCAAGTATTTGGAAGGCTGAGGCGAAAGGATTGCCTGAGCCCAGCAGGTCAATGCTGGGGTGGCCGTGAGCATGCCACTGCACTCTAGCCTGGGTGATGGAGTGAGACTCCAACTCAAAAAAAAAAAAAAAAAGTGGGCAAAAGACATGAATAGACACTTCTCTACTAAAGAAGATATATGGACAGCCAACAGACACACGAAAAAGTTCCCAGCCTCACTCATCATCAGAGAAATGCAAATCAAAACCACATTTAGATACCACCTAACCCCAGTAAGAATGGTCATCATTAATAAAACAAACAACAACAGATGCTGATGAGGATGTGGAGAAAAGGGAACACTTCTATACTGCTGGTGGGAATGTAAACTAGTTCAACCTCTATGGAAAACAGTGTGGTGATTTCTATAAGAACTAGAAATTGAACTTCCATATGATCCAGCAGTCCCCCTACTGGGAATATATCCAGAGGAACTCAAATCATTGCCAAAAGATACTTCCACATGCATGTTTATTGCAGCACTATTCACAAGAGCAAAAACATGGAACCAACTAGGCTGCCCATTGAAACTGGACTGGATTTTTAAAATGTGGTACATATATACAATGGAATATTACGCAGCCATAAAGAAGGACAAATATATGGATTTTGCAGCAACTTGGATGGATTTAGAGTCTATCATACTCAGTGATCTCTCATGGAAACAAATAACTGAGTGCCACATGTTCTCACTCAGAAGCAGACCCTGAACATTTACCATAATACTATAAGAAAGGGATTGGCAGTAGCAGGATACTGCCAGGGTGGGGGTGTGGGGAGCATGTAACATCAAAAAGGGTATCTGATCTCAAACCAGGCAAAGTGCTGACCAAAGGGAGGCCCAAACTTTACCTGTATGATGTCCACTTATATACTGAATCCTGAATTGTACCCCACATTTTAAAAATAATTTTTAAAAAAATTCTAATTTAATCCAGGCAAGCAAGAAGAGTTATTATTTTTTAAAGTTGGTTTATTCTTGATTCATAAATGGCAGACTGGGGAAAGCATATTTGTAGAGGTAATAGCCATGAGATATGTTCATACCCTAAATATGGGCATTGTTATTCAATTAAATCTTCATATTAACCCTAAATATATGGCATACATCTTTTAAATATTTATCTGTCTTACTCTTTAGTATTGATTCTTAAAATTTTGACTTGGGGCTGGGCATGATGGTTCCCAACTGTAATCCCAGCACTTTGGAAGGCAGAGGCTAGAGGACTGCTTGAGCCCAGGAGTTCGACACCAGCCTGGACAACTTATCAAGACCTTGTCTCTACAAAAAAACTTTAAAAAAATTAGCTGGGTGTGGTGGTAAGATGCATATCACTACAGTTCCAGTTATATGAAGGACTGAGGCAGAAGGATCTCCTGAGCCCAGAAGTATGAGGCTGCAGTGAGCTGTGAATACACCACTGCACTCCATCCTGGGCAATAGAATGAGACTCCGATTCAGAAAAAAAAGTTTTTTTTAAACTTGGATAACAAAAAACTCATGGGCTAAAATAACCATTTATGATAGTGACAATTCTACTTCCTGAGACAGCAACACAGCTAAACCCGAATTATATTCCTGTGTTATATTACATAACAAAGAGCTTTCTTTTCAGGAAGCTACATGCATAACATCCTTGTTATATGTAATCACTGGACACTGGGGTAGCAGCATAAACAAACAAATATACAAAGGTAGGAGGGATGGTTAGAGATTCTATTTGGAAAAGAACCAACAACCAACTTCCTTGAGTCTAACTTTAAAGAAACACTGTACTCCATAATATTAAATCTTCTGATGAAAATTTTGGTGGGAGAATTATAGGTAATTCATTATCAAGCTTTTGGATATTTCAAATTTTCTAGTTACTCTAGGGTCTATGGTAATAGCTCTTGATCTTACTATCTCTAAAACAGAGCAAAGCAAAGCAAACCACCGTTAAAATTTCCCAAACTTAATGTTTGGTATTAAGACCAGCATAGCATTTTCACAAAAATAGTATTTACATAAAAATGAACACCCCCAAATTTTTGTCATTGTTGGAATGAAAGAGAAACCAGTTGTTGCAAAGGGTAGGGGGAGCAGAGAGTGGTGTGTGCATCTAAGAGAAGGAGAGCGAGACAGACTTCTCTTGTAAGTACACTTCTCTTATATGCAGCCAGTAAATGGCATAATAATCTTAAAGAAGTGAATATTTCAAAGAGTAGAAAGTATCTAACACCTTTATTGAAACAAACTCTAATTCAGATACTTTTTTGACAAAAAAAGATAAATTTTCCTTTTGCCACATGCTATGGTTTGAATAACTGTCCCTTCCAAAACTCACGTTGGAATTTATTCCCAATGTGGCCTTTAAGAGGTTATTGGGTCATGAAGGCTCTGACCTCACTCATCCACTCATGGATTAATGGGTTATCATAGGAGTGACAGTGGTGGATTTGTAAGAAAAGAGAGATCTGGGTCAGTATGCTCAGCCCCCTCACCATGTGATGCCCCACACTGTCTCGGGACGCTGCAGAAAGTCCCCACCAGCAAGAACACTCCCACCAGATGTGCCCCCTTATCTTTGGGTTTCACAGTCTCCAAAATTGTAAGAAATAAATTTTGTTTCTTATAAATTACCTAGTTTCAGGTATTCTGTTATAAGCAACAGAAAACAGACTAAGACACTACATCAAATGAAGACTTGTTCTTGTTTTTAATTTCTGATTAAAAGATAACAGCATTCAAATATGAGGACAGATGCCCACAAAAATTGAAATCTATCTATAAAAAACTATGTATTGACCGGCTGCAGTGGCTCAAGCCTGTAATCCCAGCACTTTGGGAGGCCGAGATGAGGGTACTGCCTGAGCCCATGGGTTCAAGAACAGCCTGGGCAACTTGGCGAGACCTCATCTCTACAATAAATCAAAAAATTGGCTGGGTGTGGTAGCGTGCACCTGTAGTTCCAGCTACTTGGAAGGCTGAGGTGGAAGGATCACCTGAGCACAGCAGGTCGACGCTGGGGTAGCCATGAGCGTGTCACTGTACTCCAACCTGGGCAACGGAGTGAAACTCCAACTCAAAAAAACAAAAAACAAAAAGAAATTGTGTATTTATTCTTACAGGTTTAAACTTCAGTCATCTTCAAAGTTCTCTCCAGTTGATGCAATACACCTATTGAGATACTTTTTCCACTGCTCAAAACAGTTTTTGAGCTAGTCAATTCTGATGCCTTTTAGTGCTTCTGACATTTTTTGTTTCACCTCTTTCACATTGGCAAAATGTTTCCCTTTGAGGACTTTTTTCATCCAGAGGAACAAGAAAAAAGTTGTTCCAGTGAGACTGGGTGAATAGGGAAGGTGGGATTCATGACATTTTTGGTAAAAAACTGAACCCTCAGTGCAGTGTGGGCAGATGTGTTGTTATAGTGGAAGAACCAGTCACCTGTTTGCCACAACTTGGGATGTTTCTTCTGCAAATTGTGACACAACCTTCTCAAAACTTCCAGAAAAAAACTTTGGTTGACTGTGATCTGTAAGAACAAACTCCAAGTGTACTATATAGGACCCACCCTCCAAAAGATAACTCCGGGTTTTTCTGGATTCTCCCTCATATAGTCAGAATAATCCCTATAGCTGTGAAGGTATGGGTTTTATATCTAATTATACTGTTCATATCTATGAATATGAACATATTTCAGCTTAAGTGAACCTAAACCGCTATATTTATAATACATGTAAATAACTGTCATTTTATCTTAAATTTTCCATTAGAAGGAAGAGTATGAAAAAGACATTAGAGAGAAGATAGGAAGGTTGAAAAAATGAAAAAAGCTTCATTGTAAATACGTATAAACATAGCTTTAAGAATTCTATCCTGGGGAGAGGGGTAGGGTGATGGGATTAATGGTAGTAAATATCTGTCTGGGGATGGGGAGACACTTCTTATCAACAAGGGTGCCTGAACGAGGCATATTTGTATACCTACCCCTTAACTGTACCCCACAATATCATAATAAAAAATATTGAATAATTAAAAAAAAAAATAGAATTCTATCCTGGCCGGGCGTGGTGGCTCAAGCCTGTAATCCCAGCACTTTGGGAAGCTGAGGTGAGCGGATTGCCTGAGCCCACGGGTTTGAGAACAGCCCAAGCACTTGGTGGGACCTCATCTCTACAATAAATCAAAAAATTAGCCAGACATGGTAGCACGCGCCTGTAATTCTGGCTACTTGGAAGGCTGAGGCAGAAGGAACACCTGAGCCCAGCAGGTCGACTCAGGTAGCCATGAGCATGCCACTGCTCTCCAGCCTGGGTGACAAAGTGAAACTCCAACTCAAAAATTTTTTTAAAAAAAGGAATTCTACTCTATAACTCTCTATGAAAAAAACCATGTCCAAATACAATCTGCTAATAAAAATATAATAAAAATAAAAATTTATATATGAAAAAAATCATGACAAAAGGACTGGCAGTAAGTCCATAATCCATTTAAATAAAGATTAAACAACTATAGGAATTATGGCTACAGAAAATAATGTGTCATAAGCCTTAATGAGGCAAAATAATGTAACTAGTTAAAATGAGGAAGGCTGTGGAGGGGAGGGTAAGAGCAAGTATGAGTCCATGAAAATTCCTTAATTGGCATGCCATCATACACATCACAAAAAAGGAAATGTAACTATAAACCTATCAACATAATGATTCCAACATATGACAATGAATTATAATTTTCAACTATGAAGAAATTTATTAAGAAATCATAAAGAGGCCGGGCTCGGTGGCTCAGCCTGTAATCCCGCGCCTTTGGGAGGCTGAGGTGAGTGGATTGCCTGAGCCCGCGGGTTTGAGACCCGCCTGGGCAAGCGAGACCTCATCTCTACAATAAATCAAAAAATCAGCCGGGCGT
>CAUYQG010131376.1:0-35877 GCA_963574415.1 Tarsius wallacei
CAGTGAGTGGGAGTGTAAACTAGTACAGCCTCTGTGGAAAACAGTGTGGCAATTCCTACAAGATCAAAAAATCAACTTTCCATATGACCCCGCAATCCCTCTACTGGGAATATACCCTGGAGAACTCAAATCACTCTATAAAAAAAGATACCTGCACACATATGTTTATCGTGGCATTGTTCACAGTAGCAAGAACATGGAACCAACCATGCTGCCCATCAAAAGAGTACTGGATTAAAAAAAATTTGGTACATATGCACGATGGAATATTACGTAGCCATAAAGAAGAACAAAATAATGAACTTTACAGCAACCTGGATGGACTTAGAGTAATACTGAGTAATCTTTCACAGAAACAAAGAACTGAGTATCACATGTTCTCAGTCATAAGCAGACCTTGAACAATTATCATAATACTATAAGAAAAGGATTGGCAATAGCAGGAAACTGCCAGGAGGGGGACGGGAAAGCTGGATTGGCAGTAGTGAGAGTTTGCCTGGGGAAGGAGGGCCACACCTCATCAACAATGGTACCTGCATAATGAACTTTTGTATACCTAACCCTGAATTTTACCTCACATCTTTAAAATAAAAAAATTAAAAATTAAAAAAATTTAAAAAATAAAATAAAATAAAAATGAACTTTTAGTTTTATGAATAAATAAATAAATAAAGGTACATAATGAGTACATAAATAAAATATGGACTATTATACAGCTGTAATACAGAATGAGGAAAATTTTATGTAACAATATAGAAAGAACTCCAATATACATTGATTGTTAAGGGGAAAAGCAAGGCAAGTAACATATGTATTATGTTATCATTTGTGTTAGAAAAAATGTATATTTGTAGAAAAATGTATTTCTATATGCACTAATACTTGAAAAGATATTGAAGGTACAAATTATATTGTTTGCTATTGAAGGTATTAGGGCATGTAAACAGGAAGATTTTGTGACATACTCTTTTATAGTTTTTGAATTTTGAACCATCTGAATATATTGCCTATTCAAAAAGAGTAAAAAAAGGCATCATGGTTGAGTACTAGT
The DNA here is from genome assembly GCA_963574415.1 of Tarsius wallacei. Lineage (NCBI taxonomy): Eukaryota > Metazoa > Chordata > Mammalia > Primates > Tarsiidae > Tarsius > Tarsius wallacei. The sequence continues at coordinate 1,052 of CAUYQG010131376.1, forward strand.
GTTACACGGAGACCTCGGTTTTTAGTCAAGGAGTTTTACCTGTTGCCCTACGTATTAAATTGGTGATGTGTTATGTATGGGTTGTAATTAACTGGTTTCATTAGCATCCATGTTATCTTCCATCCTACTCAGTGCCCATCACCCTCTCTCATCACACTGTAGCTGCTTTGTACATAAATGGAACTTGTCTGATTCTTGGAGGTGTCTCTCCCTTCTTAAGGCTCCTCTCCTAGTTTTATAGCCTTTTGCATTTCATTCACTTCTCTGTGTCTGATTTCCTATTGGTTGGTGGTGATAATCCCTTTCCTTCTATACTACACAAAGATAGTTGGAGAATAAGTCAGAAATGGTGAATGTGGTTTATACTAGGGATTTTAAAAACTTTGTATTACCATGAGGCTATTTCCACACCACCTGAAATGCTGTTAGCAAATTGGAAAGAATTTATTCACAGGCAAAAGTTCATGTAACCTCATTAGAAATATCATGTGATAGAACTGCATTTATACTTTCTCCACTTTTTCCCTAAAACTATTGAGGAAACATTTGCTCGGTGTCGAAGCCATTCTCACCAGGGACATGGAATTCAGTCAATGAGAATTTCAATGGATGGACAAGACATTCTGGTGAATGGGAGAGATGACGGCACCCTTGTCTACCTGAAATGGAAGTAAGTACACTATGCAGTAAGCAACTCCATATGGTACAGTTTTTGAATATAGGTTTTATTATTACTTAAGTACAGCAAAGTCAACATACCAGGAGACAACTGCCAGTAAAAAGGAAGTTTGTTATACTCACAGATCACAAAAGGAGAAGGCACGCCATGACAGAGACCATATGGGAAAACTCTAAGATGGGTCAGGAGACTGAGGGAGTAGGGAATATGCAGATAAGAGGCTTTGGCATGATTTCTACAGGAAGGATCAGGCAGACTTAGGATTGGCTAGTTTGAATAATGTCAGTGGGTTTTGGGGCATAGGGGATACCACTAGTTATCCAGTATTTGGCCCTATGGTGATTAGGGCAGGGAAATAGTGGCACTGATTGTGAAAGCCTCTCAGAGGAGGTGGTTGAATACGTAGCCTCTGGACTAGTTAGCTTGCATTTAAAAGGCAAGCTCCTGGGCCAACTGTTCACTAGGATTTGGCTAGACCTCAGTGGGGTAGTCCCCGGGGTCAGCAAGGCCCCAGATACCAAAGTATCAAAATATAAAAAAAGACATAGCTAATATGTATGAGAGTGATCAGTGGAGGAACATAAGAAACGAGGACAAGTCTGAACATTAGATAACTTAAAAACACCTACTTATTCCTAAATACCTCGATACATATGTGTATGTGTACACATATTAAATTATTTAGACTTTGCTTAGACTAAAATTAAAATTCTAAATGAACAAATACTACCCAAACATGTAGATGATAACCATGGGTAGAGAGCATGAAGGCAACATGAAAAAGGCAGCCTGGACATTCAGTGTTGTCTTGTTTGACCTGCTGATGGACATCACTGGTCAACATGCAATTGGTTTCAGCAGAAATAATTTTTCACAGTGCTTCCTATAATCAAAGAAGTAATAAAACATGGTCTTTCTCAGCAACATTGTGAAAATGTTAAATTCTATGGAGATTTTGAAACGTAACAATTTTGGTAGTCACGTGTTACTTTGTGTAGATATGGTTAGGTACATGGAAATAATACTGCTGAATGTGATTTTTTAAAAAAATTATCATTTTGTAGCCTGTGTGTTTTCTTTTTTATTAATATAGGCGGTTTGGAGGAAATTTAGCCAATGAAATTCTTGACTATTTCCAGAAACTATTAACTTCTCTGAGCAGCACAATGGACAAGGAGAATGATTATTTAAGTACACCACCGGAAGTTTCCTTAGATTTGGGATCCGAATCTGAACACACAGTTGAGTTTGCATATGGCTAGCTTGCTTGCCTGCTTTTTCTTCTTTGTAAACCATATAGACGTTTCCAGCTTGTGGGGGTTTTCTTTAAAGCAGATATTTAGTAATATTTCTCTTTGTCCTGGTATCTCATGATTCCCAAAAAGAGTATAAGCTACATCTGAGAAAAATTATTCAGCCTTCCTCAAAGTGACTGCAAATAGTACATTTCAGATCTCATTTAAACCATAGTACAAGATCTGGACTTGCCTGGAAAAAAAAAAACCTACCAACACTGGTGCTTGCTTGGACAGAACAGTCTCTTTATACTTTCATATCACATACATTATTTAGGAAGCATCTAGCTGGAGGACAACTTTCACTCATTCATTTAACAAATATTTGAGAGTCTAGGGCTAGGCTGTGGGGGGTATAACCATGAACAAGTTTCTGCTTTCATGGAGTTTACATTCTAATTGGGGACTGGGAGTGATCAAGTAGAGACAGATAAGTAAGCAAATGAATAAGAAATAATTGGATAGTAACATTATTTTCAATGAATAAAAATAGGTTGATATGATAGTGTTTGGCTGGATAGCCTTACCAAGGAGAAGACATTTAAACTGAGACCTGAATTAAAGGAGGATGCCATCATGGAAAGGTGGAGGTTTGTGCGAAAGTACTTAGGGAAGAGGAGGCAAGAGCTTGATATGCGATGTGCGAGAACCTTAAAAAAGCCCGTGCAGTTGAAGTGAGCAAGGCAAAACTGGTAGGAGATGAGGTCCTTAAAGTAGGAGGAGACCAGGTAATGAAGAGCTTTATATACCAAGTAAAGAACTTGGATTTCATTTTACATGTAATGGGTACCTAATCAAGTGTTCTGTGCAGAGGATTAACAAGATTTCATTTACATTTTTGAAATGATTATTCGCTGCTGTATGGAGAATGTTTTCTTAGGGGACAAGCATGGAAGCAGGGAGATCACTCAGGAGCTTAAGGCAGAGAGAGGTCCAGGTAACAATGACTAGGGTGAAGGAGACTTGTGCAAGTGGAAAGAAGTAGTAGATTCCAAATAGATTTCAGAGATAGAGTTGATAGAACTGAATGATGGATTGAAGATATAGAGGAAAAGAAAGGACTCAAGGACAATTCCTAGATTGTTTTACTTGAACAACTATGTAGAAGTGGTGTAATTAATGGAAATGGGGCAGGCTGGGGGAGAAAAAAGGGAATTTGAAATCAGTTTTAGCCACACTGAACTCAGGAAGCCTTTTAGACATCCAAGCGGAGCTACCAGTTAAGCCATTGGCTAGATGAGCCTTGAGTTCTGGGAGGAGACCAGGACTGGATATGTTGATTTGGGAGTCAAGGACACACAGATGGAATTTAAAGCCATAAAACTATGTAATATTGTCATGGAAACGTGAATGGCAAGAAGCAGAAAATGATCAGGACAAGGCAACTTCCAGAGAAGAGTTCAAGGACACAGAGAAGTCTGAGAAGGGGCAACCAGTGCGGTTACAGGAGAACCAGGAGACAGTGTGACATCACAAACTCTTTTAAGACATTTTGCTGCAAAGGGGAGCATAGAAGTAGGATGGTGGCTAAAAAGAAATGTGATGGTTAATCAAAAGAGTACTTTTAGACACTAGAGCATGTTTGGTTGCTGTTGGGAAAGATCAAGGAGAAGGGAGAAATAAATGGTACATAGAGAGATGGAATTTTTTTTAAAAAGGAGTGTAACAACCTCAAGAAGGAGGAAACAATTAAGATCTTAAGCACAGATAGTGATATAGGCATTTGGGCCACAGTAACAGAAAGAGGGCAAAGAGTGGTGACAGTGTGACCTATCTGATCATCTCTGTTTTTTCAGTGGAAGTCGTGGTTGGTGTAAGGACAGACTGCTAGAAATTAAAATAATGAGACATTACATCTTGGGCTACTAAATTTGTGGTACTATTTTCAAAATGTAACAAATGCAAAGGGAGTTAAAACAGTGTATGTAGTGGGGTGGGATAGGGAGAACTTGATGAATTTTAAATTTAAGAAATGTCTGTCTTTTTCTAAGATGTATCAGGATAAGAGGTCAAGCATTGACTTATCATCACAAGAAGAATTAATCCAAACTGATGTTCTGAAGGAAATTTCCTGGATACAACAAAAAAGTCAAGAGGTATTTATAAAACATGGAATAAGTTTGAAATAATTCTCTGTTGGTATGCTACATAAATGAGTTTCCTACGGATACCTATTGAACAGTTAGAAAGAAATAGTACTTGACAGAGCATTGCATTGTACAAGTATAACTTTCCTGAAAGCATATAATCACCCTGAACACAGCCCAATCTTTTAGATCAAGTTATTTATCTTGAGCTTTAAGAACTCTATGTAGGTTAACATAAAAACGAACAAAAAATGTCCAGGTAAGTCACAGAAAAGGATGAAATGTGACACTTCATTTTGGAGTGAGTTTGGGGGATGCTTGTCTTGAAGAAAAGGGTAGGGCAGGAATAGGGTAATGCTGTGGCTTCAGCTGAAGGTGACATAGGCAGACTGATTATAGCTCATATCTGGAGTTAGCCTGTTGTTCTATTCTCACTCAAGTTCCCAGTAAAAGAGTATAATGGTTTTTCTCTGTCAACTATTCACTATTTAACTTTTTACTAAGTCATTATTTTCTTTCTATTGGTCACACAATTGACATCAGCTTCAAGTTGCTTCAGTGGTTGTTTACATAGTAGCATAGATTTAAGCAAGGCATTGCAGTGGTATTTCATGTATGCTTTTTACCAATAAGAGTATAAATTTTAAATTTCTGTTTCTAGAGAAGTTTTCATGTTTTTTTCCTCTCTCGCTCCCATTCTCTCTCTCTCATTTATCTTGCTTTGTTTCAGGCCATCAAAAAGGAGGTTAATCTGTTTTCCAAGAAAAGGAAAGAGATAAAAAAAGGAATCAAGGAACTTGCTAAAACTGTAAGTATACATTTGGCCCTTTTTCTAAAATTACTTTTTGAACTTGATTTTGTTCAACCCAGTGTGAAGAATGATACCTTTTTATTTACTGCCTGTAAGCTCAGTTTTCTAATGTACTTTAACAGGATAGAAGTTTTACCATATCGCAATCTATATAAACAGTAGTTTTCTTCTATCTTTCCCTAAATACCCTGTCTTATTTGGTTTTTTAATACTTATTTTTAATCAAAGTTAGGCATTTATAGTTTTACAAGTTAAATAATGCTGAATTATGTAGTTAAAAATAATGTTTTTAAAGCAGCACCTGCCCTACTTTTCTTGACTCTGATTCCTATACTACTGAAGTAATTGTTTTCAATTCTTTTCACTTTATTGCTTGGCTATTTATCTTCATCTTTTAAAATATTCTTCTTAATATAGCTGGGTTTTTTTTATATTTCTATTTTGACAGTAACTATGGGCCACCTGGTATGGAAGATGAGTAGTTAGGTTCATTTACATTCTCCACCACAGCAATATACATATAAATTCATGCTCAGTATACTCACTAATATAGTTATGTAAATATTCTAAAGCTGAGCCACATGCTGTTATGATTACATTTCCATTTTTGCAACATTATTTTATTTTTCTTGGTAGTAATAATTGCCTTTGTTTTGGATTAAGCCTTTTAATGCTAGAAAACTCTTCTCAATACTGTTAAATACCTGAAGCAATTAATCTGTCAGTGCAGTTTTTTTTTTTTTTGCAACTCCCTTCTAGAGTTTTCCATTTTCCAGTTCCAGTCTGAACATCTTGCACTTTCTCTGTAGAACAGGTACACGGTTACTGTCCTAGAGACTCCTCTTCCTCTCATCTGCCTCTTGAGTTGGAGTCCCTGTTTCCCGGATCCCATAGGTGATTTTGTTTGTTTTCTTGGTGTGCATCTTTCAGCAGTCTCCTAAGCAGGGTTGCTCTGTTGCCCCATGTTTGGGAACATCCCTTTATAACATAGATGTGTTTCTGCAGTGCCATCTAAATGAAAGCCATTGTGGATGGTGCCTGTCCCCTAGAGTTCTAAGGTGTGTTGGCTCTATTCTTGAGAAGAGGTGCAGGAGATGTACATTTTTTGTGATGTAGTTTTTCTTAAAATGTCTTTACCTGTTCTCACATCTATTTGATAGATTGCCTAGATGTGCAATGATTTCTCCTCAGAATTTTGAAGACTATCATATCTTCTGAAAATAACATGACTCTTCCTTATCTTTTTTTTTTTTTTTTTTTTTTGAGACAGAGTCTCACTCTGGCACCCAGGCTGGAGGCTGGAGTAAGTGGCCCAATTCTTACTGCAGCCCCAAACTCCTGGGCTCAAGCATTCCTTTTACCTCAGCTTCCCGAGTAGCTAGGTCTACAGGGATGTGCCACCACACCAGCTTTTAAAATTATTATTATTTTTTTAGAGATGAGGTTTCATCATGTTGTCCAGGCTTGTCTCAAACTCCTGGCCTCAAGCATTCCTCCTGCCTCAGTCTCCCAAAGCACTGGGATTGCAAGCATGAGCCATCATGTCTGGCCTTATCGATCTTTACATTTCATTTATTTTTCTTGTCTTATGATTCTTTTTATGAAATATTTTGTATCCCTAGTCACTGTAAAGTCTACTCTTCTTGCTTAATTGACTATTTCTTTGGGTAACAAGTCTTATGTTTGTTGAATTTCTCTCTTCAACGATCTTGCTGCTTTTTAAATATTTCGTGATTTATTATTATTGGTGCATGTTCATCTTTATAATTGAATCTCCCTGTTAAATTCCGCAACACCAGCTCAGTATGCTTGGGAAGAAGTGCAGGAAATCTGACTTTAGCATGTATTCTGTTTTCAGTAAAAGGAGAAGCGGAGGATGGTGTTGGGAAGTATTTTGACAGCCTATCTTGTGGGTGGAGGAGTGTTCTCCATTCCTTCTAGCCACTGACAGATTCCTTGGGCATTGCCCTGTTCCTTTCACCCAAATATTTATTCTAGTTGCTTCTATCTGGAGACAAACCCCATTACTTCTCCCAGGCCACAGGGAGCTTTACTAGGAGATACATGCAGTTTCTACGTACTACCTGTTCCTGATTCAGCACCTTAACTAATCAATATGCCAGTTATTTTTAGGTAATCATGTGTTCTTGTATTTGGTGTAACTTCTACCTTTTGTTGAGTATTGTCCTGAGGGCATCTGGGACTGTGATGTATCCTTCTGATCAATCTGATATTTATCTTTTAATCATTACAGTTTTTATGCTCCTGAAGGATTCTATTTCTTTTTTTTCTTCTTCTTCTTAATTGCAGTAATGGATTTATCTGGTTATTTTTTTCTTAAATTTATGTTTTGGGGCAAAAAAGGAAGATTATTTAACTCATTCTCATTCTATCATTTTGAAACTGAAGTCCCTATTTTTTTCTATCATGTTGTCTGCTTTGTTTTTGTTGATTTGTAGGGGTTTTTTATATGTTAAAAATATCAGTACTTTGTCATATATGTTGCAGTGTATATCCTTTGCCCCTAAATTTTTGAAGTTATGAGATTTTAAGGATAATTTTTATTGTATAAAAATTCAAACTTATACAAAAGTGGAGGGAATAATAATATAATAATTTCAGTAGCCAATATTATGCCATCTGTATTTCCACCCATGATTATTAACCCTTCCCCTGATTATTCTGAGGTAAATCCCAGACATCATACCATTTCATCTTTAATTATTTCGGTATGTATCTCTAAATGATAAGGACTCTTGAAACACATAACCACAATACCATTTGTATACCTCAAATTATCAGTAGTTTCTTTAATATCATTCAGTGAAGTGATGAACTCATATGTTTTTATTTTTTCCTATTAGATGAGTGAATTTTTAGGGATTAAACCTTAAAACTCCAATTACCACAGTAAGCCCATAACCTAATTATTTACTTAGTACATTTAGATAAACAGAATAACTAGTGTTTATTGATTGCTGCCTTAAGAGACTGAGAAAACCATCTCATTAAAATTGAGTTATTTACTTCTCACCATTCTTTTTTATTGTAACATTCAGGTTTTGACTATGATGGAAGAAAATGACACTGTAGAAAATATTGCAAAATTAGGCCAACAGGAATTTGGCCTGGATCTTGAAGAATTGGAAAGGCTTCATGATGAAAGTGAAGAAGATGTGGCAAAGGTGTGAAAAATGTAATTTAAGCACCATAGAGTTGTAAGGAAAGAAGTAAAAAGAAAATAGAAAGGGGAACTTTTTCAGAATAATGTGACTATAACAAAAACGTTTTCACTATAATGTAAGTAAAGCAAATGTAGTACATACAAGTATAATGAGTCAGAGATTCATTGGATTTGTGGGTTAGGAGCAAGAGCATCTAACCAACCAGACATCTGATATTTGTCTCTCTTCCATGACACTCATGCCAACTATTTCCCACTATATGTTTGAACAGTTTTGGATGTCTCCTTATCCACCTCATGCCAATTTTGGACCCTTCTGGTTTAGTAAGCCCTTTCTTAATCAGAGTTGAAATCTTTCTCCCTGTACTCACTACTCCTTGTACTCTTAGAGCACCTCCTACTCCAAGGTCCCTCAGAGAATAGCAGAAGAGATTAGCAATGAGTCTTCTCATCTGGGCTAACTATCCAAGCTCCTATCACCATCATATAATGTAGTTTTAATCGCTTTGTCATCATCATACAGTTTTCCTCTGAATTAATTATATTTATATATGGCACTCACAAAAGAATTTCAATGATTATCTATACAGTTTAGAAAAAAGCATGAACTGCAACTTCCGTTCATACTATACTTCTATTAATTCAGCCTTTGCATTTTTTTCTGATAGTCACATCAAACTGTTTTCTCATTTGGATGTTAAGTAAAAGCCCTAAGTTTGTTTTAAACAGGCTGTTCTTAAACTACTTCTTTCTCAACCTACTAGTACATTTGATTTTTTAATGTGCAAATATAAAAACTTTTTTTTCTCTGAAAAGGAAAATAAGATATAGCTAGATTTAAGGACACTTAGATGGATTTTAATAGGTTAAACAACTACACGAAAAAGAGGCCCCTCCTTGCCACTTATCAAATTCCTGTGCATCCCTTGAGAATTCTCCTTTATCCTCTGAGGCAGGTTTTGGTACAGAGAAAGACTCTTCACATGCTACTTTCTCTTACAGTGTTTATTTTTCCTGTGCTCTGGGCTTGTAAAGAAATATTAACCCAGATGAGCTGCAGTAGTGACCCAGGAGAGAACTTGTTAGCATATGGCACCATAAACCCGGCTGACTTTCAGCATGTTTGGGAGCAGAATACTATTGCTTGGGGAGAGTTTATGGCACCTACCAGTCAGGGATCCCAATTCTAAAGAGGTGAAGCCACTTAGCCAGCCCTGGCCAGGATCTCAACAATAGGAAAAAGACCAAAGTCCAATAATGACAATCTGGATGCAGTAATAGGGATTGAATCGGGAACAGTTGATCTAGTAGCCTCACCAGGAGAGAGAGGAGAACTGCATGAGTCGGGAATCAGGCAGGTTCTGACAACCAACTGTTTATTTAGGAAAAAAAGTAATTCAAAACTATATTAGCCGGTAACTCAATGGTTCAGAATCAAAGAGAAATAAATTGCAGGTTGAAGTCATTTGATCAAACAATGAATAAAATAAATAGAAATTACAAAAGAAATAGTAAACAAAAAAAGGACATTTTGAAATCTGGGAGATAGTATTCTTAGCTAGTTTGTTAATAATTCTAACAACAAAGTGAAATGCAAAAGAGAATCCTAAGGACTAAAGATTGTTTGGCCTCACTTTCATACCAGGTCTTTCAGTGAAAATTCTATTAAAATAAAAATACTTAATTACATAAATAATAAACAATGGGATTACTTAAGCCAATAAAACTAATTGAAGCAACACATACGTTTCTAAATGGAAAAATATAAATCATATGATCCCTAAGAGTAGAAGAGCATTCTTTTTACAGTGGACATAAATGATGAAGAATTAAGTGCAGTACAAACTCCCAAACAGAGACCACAAACTGGCACTTGAAATTTATGTTGGCAAGTATTAAACCAACAATTAACTATATAGCAGTTTCACATAAAAATATAAATTTCATACTTGTCTAATAATACAGGAAGCCTTGGCTCAGTGGTTTTGCTTCCCTGCTGTTCCATTTAGCAGGATCTATGAGCATAAGTCAAGCAGTTCTCTGCCATGATAAGTCTGTTCTCATATCACTTCGCTTACATATATGACCCGACTACCCATAACTAAAGGCACTGTGTGTCCTCAAGGAAGGGAATGTAAGCCCTCAGAAATAAACTTCACGAGCATTCTCAAAGGCAGGGATGTGTTCCTCAAAGTGCATTTCATTACATGGCAGCTCAAAATGTTGGGGAAAGACAACCACATTTTACCACTGAATGTGGAGCTAACAACTACCTAGTGATTTTACAATGGAGATTATTGTTTCTGAAGGCACATTTTCATTTTATCTTTTTCCTTTGTCTGTGTTTTTCAAGATAAAAAAGGATATAGAGATGCATAACTTAGCCAAGAGATATTTGGCTGAACTTATCAAAGAAGAATGCTGGAATTCAATGGCTGTGAAAGGTCGCTCTCTTAAGGTAACAGATAGAACCACAGGAGCAAAACCTGATGAACATTGTCATTGAAAGTCTCATAGCAGGACTTTTTAAAAAATGAATAAGTCTATACTACTCAGTGACCTATTACAGAAACAAAGATCTGAGTACCACATGTACTCACTCATAAGCAGACCCTGAATGTTTATCATACTATAAGAAAGGAATTGGCAGTAGTAGGACACTCCCGGGGAGGGGGGCCATATAACATCAATAAGGGTCCCTAAATTTTACTTATACGATGACCATGTATGTTCCTAACCCTGAATCATTCCACCATCTTTAAAATTAAAATTAAAAAAAGAAAATCCATACATAACAAAGAACTGAAAGCATACTTTGCCCCTCCCTATACTGAAGCCTACCTAGATATGTCTCTGTCTCTTGACTTCTTCTCCCCCTCTGCTCAGTCCTTGTGTGCTTCCGAGTCAGAGTTTCTGAAGATTTATCTTAGCATTTCTTTTCCTTCTTACCTTCCTGCATTCGGATCTTAATAGTTATCTATTCCAAAAGACCACCTCACTCACATTCTGCACAGATTAAAAGGTAGGTAAAATCTAGTCCACATTTCTACCCATGCCTGACTTCACATTTTCTAAGGAACTGTTTTTTATGTCTTTTTGTTGAGATTCCTCCTGATACAACTTTCCTCTTTGTGCAGGGTGACAAAAAGTCTTGGTTTATGCCTGTGGTCCTAGAGTAACTATTGACAGCACCCCTTTTACTTTCAAATATGTTCCCAGCATGGATAAAAAAGTATACAGTCACTCTACATTATGTGATTGAGTATTGCTCTAGAACAGGGTTTCTCATGAGCCACATATTTTGGGCTGAATCATTCCTTGTTGTGGGGGCATCCCTGGCTTCTATCTACTAGAGACAGCATCCTTTACCCCCAGTAATGACAATAATAAATGTCTCCAGGCATTGCCCAGTGTTCTGAGGGGAAGGGGATAACGGAGGGTGGAAAGTGGACAAAACTGCTTCTAGTTGAGAACTACTGTTCTGGAAATAAATCCTTCACAAAAGCACAGCAGTTTATACCAATTCTAATGGCATACATTGTTTGATTTCTAAAGGTATTTTCCATTGTCAATTTTACTCATGCATGATAACCTATAGGCTAATTATTATCAGAGAAAGCATCTACTACTTAACCTCCAGATACACACAATTGTATGAAAAATTGATTTATTTCATCTTGCTTTTTTTTCCCCCAAGTGCTTTCATATTCCCTATGTGGTAGAGAACTTTCCAATGAAAGCACGCACAGCTGAAGAGCTGAAAGAATTGGAGAGAGTTTTGCAGCAAAAGAAGATTGAAGCAGAGTGTCTTAAGGTACAATTTTAAATTTATATATGTGTTTATACAAGTGATATGCTTTATTTTAGAGTCTCCTTCATACAGATTTGAATTGGGATACAATTTAAGATAAATTTAGATATTGTGTTTATATTTTTATTTCTTGTTAATTTGTAGAATAAACTCTAATGAATATAGTAGCCTATATCCTATACTAGCTAACTCTCAAATACAAGGATATACTTTTAAAAATGAGATTTGTGGTTTTCTTTTTATCCTGCATAGAGGCTGACTTAATCCACACATGCTCTTTTTATCCTCTCTTGTCGCTAGGGATTATATTTTAAGATAATTGACCCAGGATGAAGTTGAATCTGTTTTGATGGAATTATGAATTTCCTAAATCCCAACTTTTTACGTAAATATCTGTCAAACCACTAAAAAAATTATCCTTTTAGTGTTGTTCCTTTTGGCCAGAACTTTGTGTCCACTCTTTTGCCAAAACAAAATGCATGCATGCTTAATTCTTCTTAATCTTCACCCACCAGTCCTATGTGAACAAGTTTCTATGCAAAATATGAAGAAAATATTTAAGTATCAAGAAAGACTCAAAATATTTACAAGCGTCATCCTGACAGAAAAATGTAAATATTACATACCATCAAGGACAATTTTTATTTCTTTGATTTTTGTCCATAGTTTATTAGTTTCTGAAGCTTTCATATCTTCTGCAGCAGTTTCAGGATCTATCACTTTGAATTCAGTTGTTGACAAAACAATTTAACACATTAAAATGATTATTGAAATAATTAAGTTGCCACAAAATTACCCTTTAGAGATTTCGTATTATTGCATAACTTCCATGTCATCTTTTTCTATATTTAGATCCGTAAGGAAGTTGTAGAGATTCAGTCTGCAGTTGCTTTGGTTAAAAAGCATCATGAAGAGGAAGATGAAGAGGAAGATGAAGACAAGATAACAAAACATACCAACTTGCCCAATTACCTGCTTGGGAGTCTGAGTACTGATTTTGGGGTAGATACCTCTTTGTTGTCAAGCCAATTGGAACTTCATTCCAGAGAGGAAAAAGTCAACCAAATTATATTACTGAAAGTGGGTGAATTTTCTTTTTTATCCTAAAAAAAAATCTTAAAAACTCCCCCATCAGGTGTCTTTCAAGGGCTCATATTGAAGTTAATAAAATTATGTTTTTAAAGTACATAGAGGAATATAGAGATGGATAATGTTCATGTCCTTTAGATAGGATCTTGTATACCAAGAGTTACAGTCAACCATTTGGACTGGGTTCTATGATACCAAGTTTTCTAAAGAACATTCCACACTGGCTGACACCACAAGCCAGTCTTCTACTTATATCTTCAGTAACCTCCAAGAGAAACACTCGAATTTCATTTTCTTGGTAACCCAGATGTGGAATTAGGATTTCCTTGTAAGATCAAGATATGACTGCTTATCTATTCATTTAAACTGGTGGGGTGGGGGAGGAAGGAGAATTACCTAAGATTTCTGTAAAGTCTGGGATTTGGGGATAAAGTTTGAGGTCCCTCTGGCTCTAATCTCCTATTCTTTACTCTCTACCAAACAAGTCTGTCTCAGAACACATCTGTACATGTAAAAAGTCCCTACTGAAGGTTTCTGAAAATGCAATGACTGAAATTGCACCTAAGAAGATAGTTTGAAATTTAATGTTGACTCTTCCTGTTCTGCAAGTCCTTCAGCAATGTCTGCAGTTTGAATTCTAGTTTCCTGCCATGTTCTCAGCTCTCTCTTCCTATCCTTTTCTATTCTAGTCCCTGAAATTCTTGTTCATGTCTACTCAGAACCATTTAGTTGTCTCTTTATTTCTCAGCTTCTGCCAACCCATGCCTTCAGGATTTTACCTTCTTGCTGATTTATTAAGGCATATTCCTACAAGGAGGTAATTTCAGCCCAAGAGAAATTATTGTGCTATCTGTTAAGATCATTTATTTCTCCTTACTTTAATGATTTTATCTTCAGCAAGATAGATGTATAGACTGAACTCTGATGGTAACATAAGGCCACCTTGAGTTGACTCATCAGCAGCAGTAGGAACAACCCAGAAATGGCTAATCTAGCTGGCTAGCTCAGGTTACCTTAAAATGACTTGTTCATATAGAGGAAGAGTATTGCATATGGCGATACTTCTCTGGCCATCTCTTCTCCACATCTCCTTCAAACAATGTTCCAAAGAAGTCACACCAATCTAAGACCTGTATATTGCTTTTTTAATATTTTATGATGGGGTTTGAATAAAAGTAGAGAAGAGAGTGCACTTGAACCTCCAAGTACCCATGACTCACTTCAGCATTTGTCAGCATATCTGCATTTGAGTTAAAACTGACATTTCAGGAATCGGGTTATGGTATAACAGTCACATCATTGCCTTAATTCTACCCATGATTGGATGCCACTGTAGATTATTGAACCGAAAAATGACTTGATATAACAATATTCCAGAAAGATTTGTTTTACCTGCTTAAAGGATAGTTTTAATGATGATTTTGAAGTGGACATGTAACTAGGAATAATGTTGCCAGTAAAGATATAATTTGTGGAGTGTTTTAAGTAACATGTTGATATTTCAGGATATCATTTACAAGGTAAAAACTGCTTTCAATAATGAGTTTGATGTTGCATATAAACAAAAAGAGTTTGAAATTGCACGTGTGAAGGAAAGAAATGTTAGAATTCAAGAAATTATTTTTGATCTGGACTTGGAAGAAACAACCTGGCAACCAGAATTTGAAGACTGTGAGAAGCCAGAGAGAACCCTTGTTGTGCAAGATCAGGAGGTACTGGCCAACTATGGTGTTCCCTTTCCTTCTTTCTCAGGAGATTTTCCCCAGCCCCCATTTATTCATCTTGGTTACACTACTGGAAGCAACTATTTAGGTAGCACTCTCAGATACAGGTAAGAAAAACAGGTGACATCACCTCAGGCATCTGAGGGTTTATTTTATGAACCCCATGGAGTTCAGGGAAGATTTGGACACTGAGCCTGAGAAGAAACAGGAACCAAAGACAAGAGTCTTACAGAAGTCCAGAAACCCCCTTTCTTCATCTCTTAGTTCACTTTTCTTTGCATTCTTACTTCCTCTAGCAATTTCCACTTTGTATCTCCTCCACTCAAGAAAGCAACTGGTCTGAATTAAAATCTCTTAGTCCCAATTCCTGGTTTTCCTAAAAAGGGGTTCCTTGGTCCAGCTTGAGGCCAGTGCCTGTACCTAGGGAGATTGGGTCACCTTGTAGGAACAAAGGTGATGGAGCTCCAGTAATTATCTAGGTCATTTAGGTAGTATGGTTCCCAGAGAAAGGGGACTCTCTGGGCAGCCTTCTTGAAAGGTACAAAGGCAGTTGTAAATAAATGCTTAAAGAAAAATATTATCATGTTTCTTTTTTTCCCTTTTTTCTTTTATTTATTTTTTATTTTTTTGAGACAGTTCCAGGCTGGAGTACAGTGGTGTGATTATAGCTCGCTACAGCCTCAAATTCCTGGACTCAAAGAATCCTCCTTTCTTAGCCTCCTGAGTAGCTGGGACTTCAGTCATACATTATCACTCCCAGATAATATTTTAATTTTTTTTGCAGTGATGGGGTCTCACTATGATGCCCTCACTGCTCTCAAGCTCCTGACCTCAAACAATCCTCCTGTCTCAGCCCCCCAAAGTGCTAGGATTATAGGCATGAGCCATCATGCCTGGCCTCCATATTTTATTTTTTTAGAAGTAAAAAAACAAAAACAAAAACAGAACAAAATTACAGAATACTCAAGAAAAATCCTTGCTCACATGAAACCAACTTGATTACTTGGAGCAAAAGATAATAGTGGTATTTAGAAGTAATAGCAAATATTTTTACAGTCTGTGTTAGGTGCTGGACACCATTCCAAGTGCCCCAGCTAGACTGAGGCAAATTTATCATTATAAATAACACCATATTGATAGTACATCCCTTTTACAGATGAGGAAAGTAAGGCATAGAGAGGGTAATTAGTTTAACCATGTTACAAAACTAGTGAGTGTCAGAGTTGGGGGTTTGCACCTAAGTCATCATGATTCAGAGTTCATCCTCTTAACCTGTGCACTCTGCTGTACTTGTTTAAGCAAATTGTTTTTTCCTGAGCAAGGTGACAGCAAGGACCTTACCCTGCTGCTCTCAGAAGGATCCTGCACCAGGCAATCACTTTGTACCTGTTTCTCCTTGTGCTTTAATCCATTTAACAGAGTGATGATGTTATAAGTCAATTGTGTCTCTCCACTGCCTAATCCCTTGTAGTGGCTGCTTATTTCACTTTAGGATAAAGCCCACAAGCCCCTTCCTGACTGCCCCCCACCCCACCTCTTTTCCAGCTGCTCTCCTGTCTGGTTTTGTTCTGGCAACACTTTCATTCTCACAGTTACATGAATGCCCCAAGCTTTTGACCTCTTAGAACCCCTATCCTTCAGGATTTTGCTTAGATGATACTTCTTTGAGGCCTGCCTCCCTTCCTCCTTAAATGTAAATCAGGCTCCCTGTTATAATCTCTCTAGTGGCAGAGACAAGCTTTGAGAGCTAATAGAGAAGTAAAGATCTATTTTTCCAACCCTCTCACTTGAGACCTCATCTTCATTCCAACATAGAAAATTGATTGCAAAGTCTGGATAATCCCTTTAATCCTCTTTAATATCTCCTAGCCTCTTCTCAGTATGTGGAAGAAAAGTTTGGTTTGGATTTTGTAATAGTAACAGCAGGAAACTGCATTTTCTCTTTTAGATTACAGCTCACAAACATGTTAAGCCATGGGAAAGAGCCAAAACAGATTTGCTCAAGACCCGTGAAATGGATCGTTGGCTTCTGACACATGTATGCAGTTTTGTACATATAGTACCTAAGACCCTCTTTCCTTATACTTATATTCATTCATTCTCTCTCTCTCTCTACCCACCCCCTCCCCGCCCCTAGGGTACATGTGTTGGTTTGTTACAAAGATATATTTTTTTGATGGTGAGGTGTGTGCTTCTATTGAGCTCATTACCAGGTGGTGGGCATGGTACCCAGTGGGTAGTCTTATCCTCTTCCTCTCCCCTACTTTAGGAGTCCCCAGACTCTGTTGTTCCCATCTTTATGCCCGTGTGTGTCTAGTGTTTAGCTTCCACTTAAAAGTGATCACATATGTTATTCAGTTTTCAGATTTTGTGATAATTTTCTTAGGATGATGATCTCCAGCTCCATCCATGTTGCTGCAAGGGACATGATTTTGTTCTTTTTTTTAATGGCTGAGTGGTGTTCTATTGCATATATGTACCACATTTTCTTTATCCAGTCCACCATTGGTGGGCACCTAGATTAGTTCCATGTTTTAACTATTGCATATTGTGCTGTGATAAGCATACAAGTTCAGGTGTCTTTTTGGTAGAGTGGTTTATGCTCCTTTAGGTATATGCCCAGTAGTGGGGTTGCTTTGTAGAATGGTAAATCTATTTTTTAGTTATTTGAGAAATCTCAGAACTGCTTTCCACAGCTTACATTCCCACCAACAGTGTACATGTGTTTCTTTTTCTCTACAACCTTGTCAACATCTGCTATTTTTGATGGGAATTTTGGGGAGTTTTTTTGTTTGTTTGTTTTGAGTTGGGATCTCAAACTCTTGTCCCTGCTGGTACAGTGGCACAGTCACAACTCACAACACCCTTGACCTCCTGGCTCAGGCGATCCTTTCACCTCCGCCTCCTGAGTAGCTGGCACTACAGTCACATGCCACTATGTCCAGTTTATTTTTTGATTTTTTGTAGACATGAAGTCTTGCAATGTTGCCTAGGCTGGTCTCAAACTCCTGGGCTCAAGCAATTGTCCTGCCTTTGGCCTCCAAAACTGCTGCGATTACAGATATGAGTCATTGCACCTGGCCTTGACTTTTTAATAATAGCCATTCAGATTGTCTTTTATTCTATCATAGAAACACATCAACACATTTGTCATGGTCAAAGGTCACTCACATCTTTTTTTTTTTTTGAGATGGAGTCCAGACTGGAGTGCAGTGGCCGCTCCCGGCCACCGCAGCCTCGACCTGCTGGGCTCCGGCGATCCTTCTGCCTCAGCCTGCTGAGGAGCCGGAATTACCGGCATGCGCTACCACGCCCGGCTGATTTTCTTATTTATTGTAGTGGCCCCAACTCCTTAGAGATTTTGGGCCAATGCTGGCTATGCTAATTGACCATTGAGAGATCACTTTCTTATACTTCCCTGAACTATTTTTAAGATGACAGACATCTATGACTAACATTATGATACTTATATAATGTTTCACTGTAGATGATTTTAAGTCTTATGATGAGTAGCAGAGTTGTCTTTCTTGCACATTCGAGTATTTACTCTTAGACACTAAGACTAAGATCGAGTTCATGGTATAGCTCCTTTACGAAAGCATTCATGATTTTGGTTTAAGTTTATTTTCTAATGTTTCCATTTTCACTTCAGTGTGATGATAACTTCAAATGCACGTCTGCTTTCAGACAGTCTACTGAGACCACTGGCTTTCATGTCACTTAAAATACTTTCTCTGCTTATGCATTATTTCACTCACTTGATTAGGAATACATATTGAGAGTCTACTTTAGATTGTAGTATTGTGCTGGGTTTGGAGGGAAAAGAACAGAAGATGGTTCTGCCAATTTACCTTCCTGATTCTTTAGCTGCCTTATGGCTGGGCCATTGAGTTGACAGTAAGAGCAAAAGGGGGTGGGGAGAGAAAAACCTAGTTGGGAAAGAAATCTGAAAGTATCCAATTGGCTTTTATTTATACAAGTCATTAGTGTCCCCACCCCACCCATGTGCCACTTAGTTTGAGCACATTATTAACATGCTCTTCAAATGCATTTTTAGATACACTAAGGAGAATTAGAAAATTGACAACCTTACCCGTGGGAACACTCATTTCTCTCTCTCCTTTCTTTGGCAATGATGTTCAAAGACCCCGATGGCGTTCTTTAATTGCCAAGTACAATCTGAGTCTTTTGACTGACTCTGCCATGATTGGCTGCGACAGACTCATTCGGATCTGCTGCCTACAGCCTGGCCTCCTGGTGGGGCTGTGGAAGGTAAGATTCCAGTTCCTGAATATATGATATCCTTTTCCCACCACAGTCCCACATTTACTTAGTTATGTGTGATATCACATGTAAATCCTTAAGACTTTTCAGTAACTGCATTTCGTTTTAGCATCTTATCAACTTCATTTTTCTAGTTAACATGACCCTCTCTCTCCCATGGAGGTTGCTCTGCTGTTCTGTTAACGTGGATGACAAACCACCTCTCTCTGCCTTTACGTTTTTGTTTACTTATTTCTTTAATGTCACTAGGCTTCCCCTTTCCTCTTCCAGTCAATTCATGTTCCTTATTCCGTTCCTTTCATGCCATTTCTCTGACAAAGTCTCTCTTACTGTGCATTCAACACGCTTGTCGCCCACACATGTTTCTGACTCTATAGATGTGGCATTGAGTATAATCTATCCTTTGGGATAAAGCATCTAAGAGGTTATCCTTTTCCTCTGCATAAGGTTTCTTTTTCACCAGGTCAAGCTCACTGCTAGCCTCTGTGGGGGCTGTTCTCTGTGCTGTCACTTCAGGGTAAAGCAGAACAGTATGATGCCCCTCTGTGCACCACACTTGTTTAGGTTTGTGGCTTTGACCTGTGGATGTTTTGAGAGAGTAGTTCACACATTTGATTCTGAGAATGGCAGCGTACAATGACCAGGAAGAATTAAGACCCACATTTTCATACAGCTTCATGCCTTATACTTTTTCTTTTCTCAACCGACCATGGCAGTCATTTTCTCTTTCCCTCCTTCTCTTTCCACGTGAAGTGACTTGGGGGTGAGGCAGCAGTTTGCTTGCTCTGCCCTTCATGGCTTGAATTCATCTGTCTTTGTTGGCCTGCAGAGTAACAAGAGCTCTGGTTGATCTGACTGTCCTCTGCCTGACTGCTGGAGAATGGCACCGCCAGATTCACCATTCAGTGCCACCTACACCAGTCATTTAGTATCAGCTGGGAATCTGGGCAGGTATCAGTTCCTGAACAGTCATAGTTTCTGCTCTTCAGCCTGATGAGGCAGCTGAAGAAGTTGAATCTAATTTTTCTTACTGCATTTGCCAAACCAAGCAGTTACTTCTGAGAGAAGCATTATGTCAGTAAAGTTCAGTATTTGTGGAATTAATCTGGTATCTGGGAATGTCTTACCGGTATTTTCTTTATCTTGGAAAAGAGTTTGAAGCAGTCGGGAACTCACTATGTTGTTTTTGCAATCATCATATATAATACAGTATTTTGATATTTCACAATAGTAGTTGCTCACTCATTGGGTACTTATGTGGGTGAATTGTAGTCTTGCTGTCAATATGAAATATAAGTTTTATTAGATGGTAATAATATATTAGCAGTAATAATACATTAGCACTGTGGTGATCTAGTTGTAAGAGGCTACATCTATCTGCAAGATGAATGTGCTGCAATCTTCAGAACGATCTTGTGAAAAATTAAAATATTTCAATTGAAAAATGTATTCTTTTTAATTAACTTTTCAGAAGGAGGAAGAACTGGCTTTTGTTATGGCAAATCTTCATTTCCGTCACCTTCTGGAGAGGAGCACATTAGGCTCGGCCACTATGTATGTATTTATATGTGGATGTATTACATTTTTGGACAGTCAATATAAAGGATTAGAAGTTGATGCAATTATAACTTCCTGTGAATAGCTGCAGAGATATTCTGCTTTTAATCAGTAGACACAAGCCTAGAGGCATGATACTTAGCTGTTGCTAAAATAATTGGATTATTCATGAGTACATATTTGCTTTATTTAGTCTGGGTTGAGGAATTTATACCTAGTAGAATATTATTTATAGGGGCAGGAGGGCATCATTATTTCAAGATGCCACTGCTATCCTTCAAGTTATCACACTTACATGAATTTTCTATCTTCAAAGCACACAGACTCATGGCCCTCTGGCTGATTCTGGCCTGCAGAAGAGTTTTGTTTGGGTGGACTGTGTGTCTTCTAATGAATTTGCATGTCTGTAGGTGGGGCACATGCTTCCCAGTTTACTGCAGTGCTCACCCTTCCCCTGTGGACGTTAGATACTCCCTTACTCATTTTGTTATTACCTGAAAAGCTCCTGAGGGCATTTGTGTTTGCCACATTAAGTAGTGAAGCTGTTCTAATTGAATACAGCTTTGCTTTATCTCATCTTTGGGTCTTCTGCCCAGATTTCCAACCTATAGATCTCTTATTTGGTACATTTTCCTGCTGAGTACTTCTATCTTCAGGATACTAAGAACATTGAGGGGTGGAGTTGCCTTTGTAAAGCTGCTGTCCTGGGTCAGTCTCAGAAACACGCTCACCATGGTGGTCTGTGGCTGCCTGCGGAACTCATATCTTGGCCTATTTTTGTAGAAGTTGGTAAGAGGAATGTGGAGCAGTCCCTCTGAGTTCGTGGTATTGAAGATGACTGGGAATCCTGGAGAGCCCATTTGTAGGAGCTAGTGCTTTGAGTGGATGCTGACTTTTTAAAAAGTATTTTCATTGGCAGTAGTAGGAAACTGCCAGGGGAGGGGGGCATACCTCATCAACAAGGGTACCGGCACAATGAATATTTGTATATCTAACCCTGAATTGTACCCCACATCTTTAAAATTAAAAAAAAAAGTGTTTTTATTTCAAGTGTTTTATCGCTGGTGTTGACAGATGTGTATGTGTTTTGTTTTGCCTTTCAGTCCCTACGAGCTGCCTCCTCACAGCCCCCTTTTGAATAACAGCCCTGAGTATGGCCTGCATGGTTACCAACTCCACGTGGATCTGCACAGCAGTGGGATTTTCTATCTATGTGCAGCATTTCGCAATCTCTTCACCACAAAAGGTGAAATTAATCGAATTTTGGATTCATTATGAGATTGGGGAATCAATTTTTATGTCTAAGTTAAGAATTGTCCTAACTGGTCACTTTATGATCTATTGGCACATCTATCCTCCCAGAGCCCTGTATCATGCCAGGACTTGAAAAATGCCTCCACAGGACTGATCTCCTTAGTTCCAGCTCTGTGTCCTTCACACCATCACTCTCTATCTTCTGGATGTGTCCTTGTTAATCTTTTCAGTGAATACTTCCTTATTGTTTGGCCATGCACTCTCCTTCCTTCCCAAACTTCTTTCTCTTTTTTCCAAAGGAATTTGGTAAATTTTCCCACAGGGCCTGCGTAGCACCAATTCAGGATGAGAATACAGAGAAACCAGGCTATCTCCTGTATGCACTGCATCAGCATTTGTCACACTTACCCAAGCTAAGACAGAGGCTGGCATAGGCAGAGGAAGGAAGGGATTTAAGCCAAGCAGGAGAAAAAGAAGGAATGTAGATTGGCCCCATTCTGATTAGTCTGATTATTTCCCCTTGACATCGTTCTTCTGTATCCTGTAAACTAGGAGTTTCGTGTAAAGATTTGAATAGATTCAAGTTTAACATTTTTGGTAAGAATACGTTATGAGGGATAGTATGTACTTGACTTTGCATCATTTTAAGAGACACATAATGCCAGGTTGTCCCACTATTTGTAATGCCAGATTTTATCATTTGGTTAAGATGGTGACTACTAGATATTTTCATTATAAAGGTGTTCTTTCCCAAGTATCTTGTTCCTCAAAAGTCTTTCACCTGATGGACTTGGCATCCATTAATGACCCTTGCCTAAATCAATTTTTTTTGAGTTTAGAAAAATGTTGATTTTTCTAATTATGCCATTATTTCTACACTTATTAGCTGAGCTTCTATAAAGATTTTTCTCTTACCGCCTGGGTGAACTCCTGGAAAGGAAGGGAAAATGCTTGCTTCTTCCCTTTTTAACCACCAATTTTCAGACTAAGAAATTGATTTAATAGTCACCTCTTGTGGGGGAAGCAATTTTGAGGTCTTTTTTTTTTTTTTTTTGAGTTGGAGTCTCACTCTATCACCCAGACTGGAGTGCAGTGGCCGCTCTCGGCCACCACAGCCTCGACCTGCTGGGCTCCGGCGATCCTTCCGCCCCAGCCTTCCAAGTAGCTGGAACTACAGGCGCCCACTACAACGCCCGGCTATTTTTTTTTATTTATTGTAGAGATGAGGTCTCGCTTGCCCAGGCGGGTCTCGAACCTGCGGGCTCGGGCAATCCACTCACCTCAGCCTTCCAAAGGCGCGGCATTACAGGCTGAGCCACCGAGCCCGGCTAATTTTGAGCTCTTTTTCTTTCCTCTTTCTTCTTCTTGTTTGCTGTCACTTTGGACTCTTGGATATCTATTTATTCAGTAATTTATAATCAATTACAGACATTATTCTTTTTGAAGGTTTTTGCCCCAGTTTGGTCAGTGGGATCTATTGCATGCGCTGGTGTCTGTGCCTTTTAGATATACCCCATCAGTTTTTTAGTCTTCTTTACTTTCTGGCCCAGAAAGATATCTAGGTTTTCCTGTGAGTTTTTTTTGGCATTTTTATTTGAGTTATGTCCAATGTGTATATTAACTAAAGTGAATTGACATTTTTGTTGTTTAATTGTCCCATCCAAGAATGTGGAATATCTTTCAGTTTGTTGAAAACTGCTTTTGTGTCTTTTGGAAGCATTTCAAGGCTGGGTGCAATGGCTCACGCCTATAATCCCAGCACTTTGAGAGGCCGAGTTGGGAGGATTACCTGAGCCCAAGAGTTTGAGACCAAACTTGGCAACATAGTGAGACCTTGTCTCTACAAAAAATGAAAAACTTAGCTAGGTGTCTGGCATGCACCTGGAACTACTCGAGAGACTGAGGCTGAAGGATCACTTGAGTCCAGCTCAAGGCTGTGGTGAACCATGGTCATACTACTGCACTCTAGTCTGGGTAACAGAGTAAAACCCTGACCCCCCCCCCCCAAAAAAAAGGAAAAAAAGAAAGAAAATTAAAAAAAAAATTTCTTCATACTAGTTTTGCACTTTTCTTGTTAAGATATTTATTAAGTATTTAATCCTTGTTACCTCTCTTTCATTATATCTTCCAATTGTTTTGCAGTGTCTTTGTGTAGTTTTGGTCTCAGGCCACTGCTTATTTCATATAATGAGTTGGGAAGTATTCTTTCCTCTTGAATATTTGTTTTGGAGGATTTTGCATAGAATTGGTAGTATTTCTTCTTTGTTTAGTAGAATTCAACTGTGAAGCCGTCAAGGTCTGGAGCTTTCTTTGTGGAAAGGTTTTAAACCACAGTTTCAATTTCTTTCATAGAGGTAGGACTATTTCGGTTATCTGTTTCTTCTTGAGTAAGATTTGGTATATTGTGTCTTTCAAGGAATCTGTCAATTTTATCTAAGTTGACAAATTTATTGGCATAAGAGTTGTTCATAGTAGTTTCTTATTATCTTTTAAATATCTGTAGAATCTATAGTGATGCTACCTGATTTCTGATATCAGTTATTTATGTTTTTTTTCTTTTTTTCCTGGTTTATGTGGTTAGAAGTTTATCACTTTTATTGATCTTCTCAGAGAACTAATTTTTGGTTTTATTGCTTTTTCTCTATTGCTCTTCTGTTTTGTATTTCACTGATTTGCATGGAGATTTTTTGTTCTTTCCACTTTTTTTCTGCTTCCTTTGTTATATACCCTTCTTCTAGTTTCTAAGGGAGAAGCTGAAGTCATTGATTTGAGAATTTTTCTAATATAATTTAGTGTTATAAACTTCCACCTATTTACTGCTTTAGTGACATTCCATAAATTCTGATAGGTTTTATTTTCCTTTTCACTCTCTTAAAAATACTAATTTCTAAAAAAAAAGTTTTTTTTGACCTATGGATAGATAGAAGTGTGTTAATTAGTTTCCAAATATTTGGGGATTTTCTGGAGATTTTTCTGTTATTGATTTATAATTTAATTTTACTGTATCAAGAAATATACTTTGTTTTTCAGAGTTCAGCTGTTTATTGAACTCATTATGTAAAAGGTTTAGTCAAACAGACCAAAGCCCGTGTCATCATCAGACTCCTCAGACTCTACCTTATTTGCTTCCACTTTCTTCTTGGCTGGGGCAGCAGTGGCCGATGGGGCAGGACCTCAGCTGGGACAGCCCCAGCTGCAGGTGCGGGCCCACCAGCCTCTACAGAACAGCTGAGGCTCCTGATATTGACGTTGGCCAGGGCCTTTGCAAACAAGCCAGGCCAGAAAGGCTCTCCAGTCACACCGGTGGCCTTAATTGAGGGCATTGATTTTATCCTCCATGACGGTCGCCTCGTCATCTTGCAGAATGAGGGCCAAGTAGATACAGGCGAGCTTGGACACGGAGGCCAAGGCATGGCGAGTGTGGAATGGAGCTGCCCGGTGCGGTGCTGGTTGCGGGGATGAAGTGAGGGCCTCACGCTGCCTTAGCTCCATCTGATGAACTGAGCACCTTGGTGGCAGTTGGGGAAAGGCGGAAATATACTTTGTATGACTTGAATTCCTTTGAGTTTAGTATTGAGATTTATGTTCCAAAATGTGTTTTCTCTTGGTATATGTTCCAAGTGCGCTTGAGAAAAATATGTGTTCTACTGTTGTTGAATGGAGTGTTCTAAAATGTTAATTAGGTAAAATTAGTTGAGAATGTTTTATTTTTTTTCTTCTACTTGTTTTGGCAATTACTGAGAGAGCTATTGACATCTCCAACTTGACTGGATTTTGTGTATCTATCTCTCTTTGCTGTTCTATCAGTTTCTGCTACATATATTTTGAAGTTCTGTTATATTAATAAACATCAGAGACTGTTACAGTCTTCTTGACTAATTAACCCTTTTATCTTTGTTAAATGACCTTAATTCATGGTGACATTGTTTTCTCTAAAATATGTTTTATCTGATGTAAATATAAGCACTCCAGCTCACTAGCGTTAGTATGGAATGATTTTTTTCTATCCTTTTAAATTTAAACCTATAAGTTTTCACATTTGGTTGATGTGCTTTTTAAGTTTCTTATGACCTGTGGCAGTCTGTCCCCTTTTAATACCATTTATTTGTTGAAGAAACTGGATCTGTTATTTTTCTATACAATTTGTATGATTGCCTTTATTATTAACATGTTTCTCTGTCTTTTGTATTTTCTGTTCTCTGGTGGTTATATCTAGAGGCTTGATCAGATTTAGATTTCTCTTTTTTGACAATAATAGTTCATAGGTTATGTCATGTACTTCCTATTGTATTTTGTTAGGACATAATAGATGCTTTTCTAAATATTAATTGTTATGACTGTTCAGTGGGTTAAATGATTTCTAAGTCTGCTCCTTCTATTATAAATTTATCCATGGATGTTTACTAAATAGTTTGCCAAGTGGTGGGTAGCCATTATTTTATTAGACATTGCAAAATGATGATTTCCTAGTTCTGTCATTCCTACTACATCTACTGGCTAGGATTCTTCAGTAAAGAAGACTTTTTGTCTTATTAACTATTTAGTTACCACAGGAAAGGCAGTACTTTCTCTGACAATTTATAGAAAAGCAAATTGAGGCTCTAGCAATCTTGTAAGTTTTATAACTTGACTTGTAAGGTTAAGGGGGATATTATAAACTCATGGATTAAAAATATATCACTATGTACTTTAGTCTATTTGTAGTTATTATTCTTTTTATTACTATCTTGGTACTTAAATTGTTCTGATATTAGTCATTGGTTCCTGTGTTCTTGGATGTGACTCTAGTAATATTTTAATAGCTTGCTTGTATTCTAGCATGACACAATGCCTTAGATTCATCTATTTATTGCCCAGACTCTGGATTTGGCTATGTAGGAGGTCCTTATGGTGGCAATGGTATTTAGAGACCATAATCTTGATTCTAGGGATGCATGTTGCTTGGGTTTTTATTGCTTTCAGGGTTTATAGTAGGCAGAGCTAAGAAGCTTGTAAGTTTAATAATATGAAGAAATAAATCATGCATTTTAAAAAATATATTGGGGATTTTAATGAACTACTTTGGTTATATACGAGAGGGGATACTTCCAAAACACGGAATTCATTTATAAAAAATGGTGTATTTATTCTTACATGTTTAAATTTCAGTCACCTTCAAAGTACTCTCTGTTTGATACAGTATGCCTATTGAAATGCTTTCTCTACTTCTCAAAACAGTTTTGAATCATAAGTTTTGCTTCCGCTGCTTTTAGTTTCACCTCTTCCACATTGGCAAAAAAGTGTCCCTTTGAGGACTTTTTTCATCAGGAAAAAAAATGGGGTCACAAAACCCTTACCTAGCAGTGGAAGCTGATACTAAAAGGGGCTCACCCTCCAAAAAATAACTCTGTTTTTTTGGGTTCCCCCTTGTACTTGATCTCTTTTCTTATGCTGAGAATCTTGGTTCCTAACAACAACACAAGACATAATTATATAATAACAATGCCAACATACCTAGGTTATATTATGGATTCAGTTCTAGACCACCACCATAAAGTGAATATTGCAATAAAACGAGTTAAGTGAATTGTCTGGTTTCCCAGTGCATATAGAAGTCATGTTGCACTATACTTAATATTATGTGTACAATGGCATTATGTCTAAAAAAGTGTACATTACCTTAATTCCAAAATACTTTATTGCTAAAAAGGATAACCAACCATCTGAACCTTCAGCAAGTCATAATCTTTGTTTACTGGTGGAGGATCTTGACTTGATGTTGACAGTTGCTGAATGATCAGGGTGGTGGTGGTTGAAATTTGGGGGTGGTTGTAGCGATTTCTTAAAACAAGACAACAGTGAAACTTGCTGCATTGATTGATTCTTCCTTTCGTGAGAGATTTCTCTGTAGCTTGTGATGTTGTTTGATAACCTTTCACCCACAGTAGAGCTTCTTTCTGAATTGGAGGCAGTTCTCTGAAACCCTGTCTTGCTTTATCAACTAAGTTTATGTACTATTCTAAATCCTTTTGTTGTCATTTCAACAATGTTCACAGTATCTTCACCAGGAGTAGATTCTATCTCGAAAAAACAATTTCTTTACTCATCCATAAGAAGCAACTCCTTATCTATTTAAGTTTGATTGTGAGATTGCAGCAATGCAGTCACATGTTCAGGCTCCACATCTAATTCTAATTCACTTGTTATTCCACATCTGCAGTACCTTCCTCTCCACTGAGGTCTTGAACCCCCCCAAAGTCATCCATGAAGGTTAGAGTCGACTTCTTCCAAACTCTTGTGAATGTTGACATTTCGACCTCCTCCCCCGAATCATGAATATTCTTAATGGCCATCTAGAATGATGCATCCTTCTTAGAAGGATTTGTTTACCCACACCCATCAGCAATACCACTGTGTCACTATGGATGGTAGGCTGCCTGCTTGCAAAGCTCACAGTTGAAGGGTGTGTAGATGAATTGTCCTTGGCTTTGGACCTTAAAGTTCTGTTTCTTTAGCTAAAAGATTCTTGGCTGCATTCACCAGAATCTTGTCCAAGATCTTGTGTTCCCTGTAGCCTCTAGAGGAAAAGGTGCACTTCAGGGAGAGCAGAGCTGCAGACTGGGCCTCCCTGCAAAGGGGCAGCTAGTGGTTGAGCCCCTCCGCATAGGAGAATGAAGCCCTGCCCTCGTCCTGCCTTTCAGGGCCCAGGGAGACCACAGGAGGCTGGTTAGGCCTGGTTCTTTACAGAAGAAGGGCATCAGAGTTTCCCTTCTAAAGGAATGTAGTGTGTACCTCTCTCTAGAAAGAAAAAGCTTTACAAATTAAACTTCTGGTAGAGTGCTTTGTTTCTGTTTACCTGTGGTAGGATACTTTTCTGCACAAATAAAAATAATTTGAAATCTGCAGCAGATACTAAGTGTCTATCTCATTCACTCAATACAAAGTAAACATCAAGAACTTTTGCTGTTTCTTACCTGCCATAGCTTGTGGGACATGGTTTTTACTGACTGCCTACAAATCTGTAAAAATTGCGTCTAAGACATTTATTATATTACTTTGTAATTTAAAAAATTTTCATTTTGAAATAATTTCATATTGCACAGAGAACTCCTGTGTAGCCTTAATGCAGAATTCACCAGTTTATGACATTTTTGCCATATTTGTTTAATCATTTTCTCTTTCTATATATGTATAATTAAATATAGATAATTATATATATATGATGCATGTAGATGTAGAATTAACCTGATCACTCTGTTCTCGAGGGGGTAAGGCATTTTAGGTGCTAGGCCTGTCTTAGGTACTATCTGGAACTGCAGAGAACAGTGTTTGCCTTTCTTTATTCTAAACAAATACAGCATGATGTTGATTAAATTTTACATTGCACTTCTCATACTTAAAATGTGCCCCTATAGTGATGAATATGATAGTGGTGGAAACATTTATGAGCACTTATTATAGGTTCTTGCTAAATGTTTTTTTGTTTGTTTGTTTCTTGTCACCCAGACTGTAGTGCAGTGGCACATTCATAACCACTGCATCCTCGACCTGCTGGGCTTAGGTGATCCTTCCGCCTCAGCCTTCCAAGTAGCTGGAACTACAGATGCACGCCACCATGCCTGGCTAGTTTTTGTGATTTATTGTCTCACCAAGTTGCCCAGGCTAGTCTTGAACCTCTGGGCTCAGGCAATCGTCTCGCCTCGGCCTCCCAAAGTACTGGGCTTACAGGGTGAGGTATGGCACCTGACCTGCTAAATGTTTTATATTTATATTAGTTATTTAAGTTAATCTTCATAGCAGGCCTGTGAGATAGGTGCTCTTATCTCTCCCGTGTTACTGATAATGAGTGTGAAGCTGATAGTGTGAGTCTGGTCCTATTCTGTAAAGCTGGTATATGGCACAGCCTGCACTGTACCCATTTGACTACCTAGTCGAGAGTCTTAGACTCCCAGCTTCCTGTAATATATTTCCTGTGTCTTTTTACTTTTTAATGATGTACTTTTAAGCGTATATCTTTTTGTGTGTGCAACTGTTGGCAAAGTGTTGGCAACATAAGTGTGGTCAGAGAAGGGTGTTTCATTGCTGACTTACTGAAGCATTATTTAAGTCCCTTTGATGGTTATATGAATGTTACAGTGCTTAAGAGTTTAAGTTAAATGAAGGAGAATGGGAAACTTAGATAGGAATAATTAGCCCTTTATGTTCCCCCACCCCAATAATAAGTCTTGACATAGTATGAAGACTTCCAAGGTGAACTCATAAGCATTTCCTCTTCATATGGTTTTACTACTAAGAATCAGCAGAGGGCGCTGTTGCCATCAGAGTGTCTTTCTAATATTTAAAAAAAGTACAAACAGAACGTCCTTTGCAGTTTTTGAGAAACTCTCTTGTGGTACCATGTGGTATATTTAGTAAATTCCAGCTCTGTCATTGTAGTTGGGGATAACAGCACTTTGCCCCTATTAAAAAAAAAGATTTTCTCCCAATCAAGGATAAAATGTTTTATCATCATGTCCCTAGAATTTAGGTGACTTTCTACTCTGTTCATCCTCAGTGAGACGTGAGAAACCTGGCCTGACTCTAACCTGGCCATCTGTAGGGAAAAGCAGGAAGTAAAAGGGATAAGGCCCTTTCCGATCCAAGCATATTCTGTTCTGGCGTGTCAGGAGGTCCCTGGGTCCTCTGATTTCATCATATATTGCTCATGCTTGCATTGAGTATGTGTACATGTCTAGCATTATTCTCCCTCAGTAAGAAGCTATGCTTAGGGAAAGGCATTGCTCCCTCTCAGCACTACCTGATAGTGAATAAAAGGGGTCTGTGCCTGTCCTTTCTTCTTTCCTTACAGGTTTATTTTCAAACAGTATTTGTTTGGGTCATTCATTAACAAATGGTAAATGTAGGAGGTGTGCCAGGCACAGGGGTGGACATGCCTCAGACATGACTTCTGCCCTCCGGAGGTTAGGGACAGAGAAGCGTAGGGAGCCAGACATAGGCACAAACTGGGAGAGGTGGCACTGAAGGCTTCTGAGGGAGGACTCAGCAGGAGGAGTGGGGTTGGCGGTGAAGGGACTAGTTGCAGTCTCTAGACAGGTTAGTGGGGTTGGTCCAGGCCGAGAGAGTAGGCTCATATAGTAATAGAAAGGAAAAAATCTCTAAACCTGACATAAACAGACCCCGAATTTGTTCATTTTATAAGGCCATTTCCAGCATTCTGGTTTTTGAATAGGCTTTTATGGATGTGCCAATTTACTTCACAAATTCATTGCAGTTCTATTAAAAAAATCCCAATGGGACTTTATTATGAAACTTGCGAAGTGGAGTATAAAATTCATTTGGAAATATACATATGCATGTAAAATGGCTGAGAAAATTTGCTTTAAAATTTGAATTATGAGATAGTATCATCTTTTCTATAGATGG
The DNA here is from genome assembly GCA_963574415.1 of Tarsius wallacei. Taxonomy (NCBI): domain Eukaryota; kingdom Metazoa; phylum Chordata; class Mammalia; order Primates; family Tarsiidae; genus Tarsius; species Tarsius wallacei. The sequence continues at coordinate 32,229 of CAUYQG010131376.1, forward strand.
TATGTGTGTATAGGCTACAGAAAAACAGTAACACACAAAACCATGGAGCGCCATGTTGTTTGAGAAGTGAACCTTAGCCATGACCGTTGAAGCCACTTTTGCGGCTCTTCCTGCTCTCATCCATCGCTCTTCCTGCCAGAGAGAACCACCATCCTACGTGTTGTGTTTATTGTTCCCTTGCTTCTCTCTCTCTCTCTCTTTCACTCTTTTTAAAACGAAACCTCTTTATCTTATGAAATGGCACACAGAAATGCATAAGACAGATTGTTGAAAAGCAAACATCTGTGTGATCACCACCCGGTCCTAATTAAAATTTAAAAATGAGTGATAAGAAAAATAGTGGCTTAACTAATAGTAACACACTCTAAAACTGCAATAACCAAGAAAATGTGGTATCATTGAAAGAACGGATAACCAGGTGAGTGGAACAAAACCCCTTTACACATCTTTTGCAGTTCCAGATTCTTTTGTCAAATTACTTTTATATACATAAATCCTTTATTCACATTCTAATAAATGTTGGACTCATAGAAAAGCAATTAGTGGCTGTTTTGGTTCATTGCATTATGATAGATCTATATATCTGCATACATCTTCATCTTTTAAAGGATGTGTATGTATTTATTTCTTTGAAGCATTATTATAAAATGCATTATGTAGAATATTGCCTTAGACTGGCCAAAAGGATCTTTATGAATTGAAAATGAATATGCAGGGAATACAAATAATCAAAGGATTTATGATATGTTTGTTTTCAAACAGAACAATTCTAGTGATGTATTCAGAATGAGTTCTGGCAATTTAATGCTGTCTACCTCTTGGTCACGATATTTTCTCTGAACAAAATATCACTTTGTTCTATTTTCTTAACTCTGTCCCATGTATCTTGCTAAAGGCCCTTTGATTTTTTTTTTTTTTTTTAAACCTGTTACTAAAAACAAACAAGAACCTTGTTAGCTCTTGGTGCCTGGGGTTAGATTCCTGAATCACAGAGGGGGAGGCTTAAGTCCAAATGGTCTCTGTGGTAAAAACTCAGGAACAGACATTGCTCCATTGGCTGACCAGCCACATGTTCCAGCTCAACCAGTACTGCAGTCATTCATTTTGATGCTGTGGCTAATGTCTCTTGGCTTTGACTTTCAGTGTGTCTCCTGCAGGCTCAGCTTCCAGGCCATCAGATAGAAAGTCCTGTTCTACTTTTCTCCTTTCATTGCCCTTTCCGATCCAAGCATGTCCTGTTCTGGCGTGTCAGGAGGACCCTAGGTCCTCTAATTTCATAATGTATTGCTCATAGTTCTGGACATTATTCTCCCTCAGTAAGAAGCTGTTCATAGGGAAAGGCATTGCTACCTCTCAGCACTACCTGATAGTGAATAAAAGGGGTCCGTGTCCTCTCTTCTTTTCTTACAGGTTTATTTGACTGCTTCTCTTGGATCTTTGTCACACTCCTCCCCTAAGGAACTGGGAAGTTTTCTTTCTTTATATTTTTCTGTGTGCTGACACTTTGTCAAGTCATGGCTGTATTGAAAATGTTTTAAAAGGATCCATCTAATCTTTTTTCAAAGAAAGATTTATGATCCCTGAGCCTGCACATATTTGTCACTTGCTGCTTTGTGTATTGTCACTGAAGTCAAGCTAAAAGGAAGTTTAGATGAAGAGATACTTTGCTACCTGAACTGGATTTATGAGGGGCAAGAGGCAGGGAGAATAGACAGTGAAGGAAATACTGAAGGAGTAATTTGTAAGTGAAAACTTGAGATGGGCTCATAAAAGTGACTTGAGGGATTTTCTATATACATCTCTCTATACGTCCCAGTGTCCAAGACCAGCCCCAGTTTTAGAGATTCTCTAGGGAGACTCTCAGGACTCAGGAGACAGTTGAATTAATGGCTAAGGTTTATTAGTGGAAGGATGCAGAACACAGCCAGCAAAGAGGAAAAGCACATGGGAAGAAGTCTGGAGGGAAGCAGTGCCCGGAAAAGGCCTCTTCCTGTGGAGTCTCGCATGGTGGGCTTAATTCCTCCAGGAACAAGTTGTGGCCACACGTGTAAATGTTGTCTACCATTCGATGACTCTAGTTGGCACTGGTTAGAGACTCAGCACTTGTTAGGCTGGTCACCTAAGCTGTCTCTGCCTGGTACTACCAGCATTTCAGACTCCCGGAAGGAAAGAGGATGTTTGGCATTAGCCCTGTTGTACAAACATTGCAGACATAGGGAACCACCCTTATTGATTAGGGGATGGGAGGGGAAACACTTCTGAACTCCGTGTTCCTAGGCCATGTCCAAGGACCAGACTCGTAAGCAGACCTTTCTAAGAATTGGCAATCCCAGGCCTGCAGTATGAATGCTTTTCTGCATGACTGTCCACTAACACTTTAATGAGATTATGGTACAGCCCAGCAAAAGAGAAGACAGGAAATGGTCTAGTAATGTCTTTGAAGTGTAAATAGAGCTTGCCAAAGGGCCTGATCAGCAATGCAAAATATGAAGAAATATGTATTTATTTGATCTTTGTATCAAGCTAATTATGACCAATTTTCAGAAGCTGATGGAAAAAGGTTTTGCACAGAACAGTATGTTGTAGTCTTTTTATCAGTATTAAGAGAGAAAGTAATACTGAAGGAGCAAAGGGATAATTTTTGAGTAAAGTATACTGCTTCTGTCATTTGAGTTTTTAAAGAAACAAACTTTATTTTTTGGAGCAGTTTTAGGTTCACAGCAAAACTGGGTGGAAAGTATAGAGATTTCCCATACAGCCCCTGCCCCACAAATGCATTGTTCCTCCATTATTAATATCCTCACCCAAGTGGAACATTTTTTACAGTTGATTATTCTACATTGACACATCATTATCATCCAAAGCTCATAGTTTTACAATAGGGTTCATTCTTAGTGTTGTACATTTCATGGGTTTGGACAAATTTTAATGACATGTGTCGCTCATTACATATTATTACAGAGTAGTTTTATTACCCTAAAAGTCCTCTGGGCTCCACTTATTTGCCCCCCTAACACCCCTAACCCCTGACAACCACTGATCTTTTTACTATCTCCATAGTTTTGTCTTTTTTAGAATGACATATAGTTGGAATCATATAGTGTGTAGCCTTTCAGATTGGCTTCTTCCAGTTAGTAATATGCATTTAAATTTTCTCCATGTCTTTTCATGGCTTGATAGTTCATTTATTTTGAGTACTGAATAATATTACAATATCTGGACATACCACCGTTTATTTATCCATTCATCTACTAAAGGACATCTTGGTTGCTTCTAAGTTTTGGCGATTATGAATAAAGCTGCTATAAACATCCATGTGCAGGCTTTTGTGTGGACATAAGTTTTTTTGTTTTGTTTTGTTTTGTTTGTTTGTTTGTTTTTTGAGTCGGAGTCTCACTCTGTCGCCCAGACTGGAGTGCAGTGGCCGCTCCCGGCCACCACAGCCTCCACCCGCTGGGCTCCGGCGATCCTTCCGCCTCAGCCTTCCAAGTAGCTGGAACTACAGGCGCGCGCTACCACGCCCGGCTAATTTTTTGATTTATTGTAGAGATGAGGTCTCACTTGCCCAGGCGAGTCTCGAACCCGCGGGCTCAGGCAATCCACTCACCTCAGCCTCCCAAAGGCGTGGGATTACAGGCTGAGCCACCGA